>PVIU01021058.1:0-32467 GCA_004026605.1 Ondatra zibethicus | reverse complement strand
TGCATGCAAAATTCAAGATGTCATTGTTTTTTTACCGCTGAGTAGTATTCTAATGTGTATATATTCCACACTTTCTTGATCCATTCTTCCATTGAGGGGCACCTAGGTTGTTTCCAGGTTCTGGCTATTACAAATAATGCTGCTATGAACATAGTTGCACAAATGCTTTTGTAGTATGATTGGGCATCTCTTGGGTATAGTCCCAAGAGTGGTATTGCTGGATCCTGAGGTAGGTTGACTCCCAATTGCCTGAGAAACCACCACACTGATTTCCAAAGTTGTTGCACAAGTTTGCATTCCCACCAGCAATGGATGAGAGTTCCCCTTACTCCACATTCTCTCCAGCATAGGCAATCATTGGTGTTTTTGATTTTTGCCATTCTGACAGGTGTAAGATGGTATTTCAAAGTTGGTTTGATTTGCATTTCCCTGATCACTAAGGAAGTTGAACATGACCTTAAGTATCTTTTGGCCATTTGAACTTCTTCTGTTGAGAATTCTCTGTTCAGATCATTACCCCATTTTTTAATTGGGTAATTTAGAATTTTAATGTCTAGTTTCTTGAGTTCTTTGTATATTTTGGAGATCAGACCTTTGTCTGATGTGGGGTTAGTGAAGATCTTCTCCCATTCAATAGGATGCGTTTTTGTCTTAATGACTGTGTCCTTTGCTTTACAGAAGCTTCTCAGTTTCAGGAGGTCCCATTTATTCATTGTTGCTCTTATTGTCTGTGCCACTGGGGTTTTACATAGGAGGTGGTCTCCTGTGCCCATGTTTTGCAGGCTACTTCCCACTTTCTCTTCTATCAGGTTCAGTGTGGTTGGATTTATATTGAGGTCTTTAATCCATTTGGACTTGAGTTTTGTGCATGGTGATAGATAAGGATCTATTGTCATCCTCCTACAGGTTGACATCCAGTTATGCCAGCACCATTTGTTAAAGATGCTTTCATTCTTCCATTGTATAATTTTAGCTTCTTTGTCAAATATGAGGTGTTCATAGGTTTGTGGATTAATATCTGGGTCTTCGATTCGATTCCATTGGTCAACGTCTCTGTTTTTATGCCAATACCAAGCTGTTTTCATTACTGTAGCTCTGTAATAGAGTTTGATTTTGATGGGGTTGCATTGAATCTATAGATTGCTTTTGATAGGATTGTCATTTTTATTATGTTGATCCTACCTACCCAAGAGCATGGGAGATCTTTCCATTTCTGGTATCTTCTTCAATTTCTTTCTTCAAAGACTTAAAGTTCTTATTGAATAGGTCTTTCACTTCTTTGGTTAGTGTTACACCAAGATATTTTATGTTATTTTTGGCTATTGTGAAGGGTGATGTTTCTCTGATTTCTTTCTCAGTCCATTTATCATCTGAGTAAAGGAGAGCTACTGATTTTTTCAAGTTAATCTTGTATCCTGCTACCCACTGAAGGTGGTTATGAGTTGCAGAAGTTCCTTGGTAGAATATTTTGGGGTCACTTGTAACACGAGGGCCTGCTTGTTGGGGTTTCTGTCCTGCCCAGTTCCCACAGCCAGTAAATCCCAAAGAAAATACACAGAAGTCTACATTAATCATAAACTGATTGGCCCATTAACTCAGGCTTCTTAGTAGCTCTTATAACTTATATTAACCCATTATTCTTACCTATGTTAGCCACATTGCTCGGTACCTTTTTTCGCGGGGCAGGTCACATCCTGCTTCTATATGACCCTATAAGCTACAAGTTCCACTCTGCCTCCAAACCCTCCTATCTCCCGTGACCTCAGAGGAATTCTGAAGCCCGGGCTATGACTGCACAGAGTAACCAAAAGAACGAAGCAAGACAGCAGATAAAGAGAATGGACTAACTCTCCTTCCTTCCTTCTTTCCTCTTTCCTTCTTCCTTCCTTCCTCCCTCTTTCCTCCCTCCTTCCTTCCTTCCTTCCATTTTAGTTTAAATGGCAAACTGCCATCAGTACAATGTCCGATTCACTACACATTTAAAAAATGATTCATATACTGTTTACAGCTCTGAAGGTGGTAGAAACCAGGAGAATGGAGCAAAAAAAAAAAAAAAAAAAAAAGAGGTGAATCAAAATCTTGTGCAATAGTTAACTTTATTCAGAGCATCAGACCACTTATACTTTGAGAGTTAGGAAGACTCACACGAATAAAGTGTACAATCACACAGACAAGCTGCACATGGGAAAAACATATTTTCCATAGAGGCACCTAAACAAATAACAATAGCCTGTTATAATGAATAATCTGAAGTAAACTCACTCCTATTCACTACACCTGGGAGAAGCACAGAACATATTCCAAAGAGAATTTTGTGTTTTGAGGAGTAGTCCCAAGACAATTGCCTTGTTTTCTTGGAGTTTTCTCACAAGCACTCAGAATTCTCCTCACATGACTCCATTCTTTGTCTGTGTTCCAATGATAAACTAAGCACAGTTGTGGTTAGTAAATGGAAATGAGTGGTTGACAGTCTTCCAAAGTGTGTACATACATACAGCGTGTGGATAGCTGAAACTGTCACGTGGCATTCAGAGATAAAGTGCTTCATCATAGTTTATTAAATGTGAGAACAGGACCTTTGTCTAGCCGGAGGAATAGGAAGACTGTGGATCCAGACTGGGAACAGTGCTGGCCCACGCGGGAAGACAGCAGAGGACTGATGTACAGAACTGACTTCCACACTGTTTGGTAAAGTCGATTTCCTCTTTATGTCTGATGTGAACTCCTTAGCAGCTGTAGCTTAGCAAATAGTAATTTAGACTTTGTGAAATCACAACAGAAAGTCTTCTTGACTTGCAAGGAAAATGAATACATTCAATCACATGAAAAAATTATCTGCCCATCTTATATTATTAACATTGTGTTTCCAATGCAGAGAATTAATATTCTTTCTTTGAGAGGCTCCTGGTAAATATTTATCATACCAAATTTAGCTGGAAAATTCTATATTCCTGAGCAGGCCCAAAGTTAAGAAAGCTAAGTTGGCCTTACCTTAAAAACAGTCCCAGAAAATTTAATTTATTATGTCAAAAAGGAGAGAGAGAGAGAGAGAGAGAGAGAGAGAGAGAGAGTGAAGACTGTAAAAACAAACCCTAAAATTTTCTATTTTCCATTTGCACAAACTCTCAACATTATGGGTTAGTAGTTGTCCAGCCACTCATATTTCTAACGCCATAAATTTCAGCAGTCCTACCAACTCTCGGGTCTACGAAAAGACACTGGTACCTGCTCTCTTCTGTGTTACATTTGTCCCTTCTCTGACCCTCATTTTGCCAACCCCCCTTTTAGGCTATTAAGATTGCCAATTCGAGTTCCATCCTGCTCCCACCCTCAAATCTCCCTTGCAAGCCACAAAAGCGACTTTAGTTTTCCTAACCCAATGCAAACACTGACTGCAGGTATACGTGAGCGACCTCAGTCTTCCTAGCCCAATGCAAAGAAACACTGATTGCAGGTATACGTGAGGGATGTTTTGACTTCTTTCCTTTCAGGCCAAATGACTGCTTCATTTCTTTCTATTATGTGTTTGTATTTTATTGATGCTAGATTAACATAGAAATTATTGCATGATATCGCAAATGTACTTGTTTATTAATACATTCATTTTCCATTACTTTTTATTAGTAGCATAGACTATTTGTACAAAATAAAGGCTTTCATTATAACATTTTCATAAAGGTGTATATAATGGACTTTAATCACATTGACACCTCTTTTACCTTCTCTGGTTTCCTTTCCTTCTCCCATGATTCCTTCCTCCCAAATAATAACCTTTTTAAATATCAATTTTGCATATGATAGAAAACACATTTCTTTGAGTCTGGCTTATTTCACTAGTTACAATGCTTTTCACTTCCATCTGTTTTCCGGAAAATGACACAATTTTGTTCCTTGTGAGTAACAAATGCTGTGTTGTGTATGCATGGCACGCGTTCCCTATCCATTCACTTGTTGAGGTCTTAAAATCATTGTGTAGTTGAGCTTGATACATTTGGGAAGCCTTTTCTTATACAGTTTTATTATTAGCTTTCTGAATGACTCCACCTCGATTTTTTCTGACAGCCCTGACTTCAGCAAATCCTTCCTATCACATTGGTCCTCAGCTTATACCCTCTTTACCATCAAGATCACCGTGTTGACTGAGGTCATTCTCATGTCATCTTCTGTTCATTCTGGAGGCCTCCACCTTCTGTCCCCGCAGGAGCGGTGCGTTTTTTAGGCCTGCACTATGGCTGTCATCCTGGGAGTATAGAGCTTCCTCTCACTGTCTTTGTGTTTTCTGTTTTTTTTTTCTCCATGCATCTGCTGTTTGCTGAATTCCACATCTTGCTCTTTTCCTGGTTGCCTTTCTGATTTGCTGAGAGAGATCCACAAGCCTACCAGTGATGAAATGTTAAGATCTGAATGCCTCAAAATACCGGAGTATTTCCAACACATCTGATAGTCTGTCAGGGAAAAAGAATTGCTCACAGGGTAATATTCATCTGGTCTACCCAGCCTTGTCTAGAGCAGAAGGAAATGCTTGTTCTTGTTACTAATGCTTGTTCCTGTCACTAAACTCCCACAAAATGTCTCAAATGCCCTCCAGCAGGCAGTAGATTATCAAACTAATTATCAAACCATCAAAGTTTAAAGCAGACACTCCATGGATGATGATCCTCCACTAGACCAGAAGGTAGAGATCCTCACAGGAGACTGGGACCAGTGTGGAGGGCTGAGCAGATAGAGGGTGACCAGGAGGGACTGTGATGAAAAACTGTCCCTAGCTTTCCTTTCCCTCTCTTACATTTCGCATTTTCTTCATCCCTGACTTCCATCAGTTTATGAGGCTTTTGTACTGGTGAGACCGGCTCTGTGAGCATGCCGGCCTATCTTCCCGTCTGTTCCCTCAGCCAAAGCTTCATCCTTTTGACTTTATAGTCTTTGTTGATGTCTCTAAGTGGGTGATTCACGTTCATCTGAGTAGAATGGAGGGGAAGAAAATGGGGCCTAGGGCTCACTGAGGGAAGCAGGGAAGAAATACACAGGAAACCCACAGGACAGTTCTTCAGACACAATCCTATGGCACTGGGCTCAGCAGCCTTCCCTTTGATGTCTGAAAGTACCACTTAGCTTGCCCAGCATTGATGGTTTCTATGAAGCAATCAGATGTTGCTCTGGCTAGTTCTTTTATATTTGAGTTGGCTTTATGTCCTGGAGGATTTTATACTCTTGTGTTTATGCTTGGTGTACCTAGGGATAGATGTTTCAAAAATTCTTTAGTTGTTCAGTTAGGATGTACTTCAGTGTAAAGACTTGTGACCTCTTAGCTTTGATGATTCTGTGAGGTCTGTGCTATTATATCTTCTTCATTGCTTTTGTCTCAGATGCAGTTGGCTTTGTTCAATAACAGACTTGACAGACCAGTCTTGCCAGGGTGGCCTCAAACTCATGATCCTCCCACCTCAGTCTCCCTTGTACCGGGATTATAGGTACACACCACTGTTCCAGAGTGTTTACTATTTTTTTTAAAGTACAATAAACCATACAAAGCATTAAATTGTTTTAAATCTTATTTTGTTCCCTAGTCTCTTTGTATTTTTAACTTTTGTATTTTTATGTCAGTTATTATCAATTTCTAATGATTCTTTGTCTTCTGTTTTCTTCTGCAGCATCTTGACCTTGGGTTGGGGACAGTTTATCTCTTTGAGGATAATTACAGTAGCTTTGTTTCTAGAACTGTTTGGTTTTTTCAGATTATCTAGCTTGGCCCCAATCTTGATAGTTTTCTTTTTAAATTAGAGACCCCCCTCAAACTATTATTTGTCCTAAAAATGGAGATATTCTCTAAATTTTGAATATGAATTGAAGTATAGACTGTTTCCCCAGCTAGAGCATGTCGATGCAGGGGTGGGCTGGCCGCTAAGGCAGACTTTGTAACTCTTTACAGTTGATTGTTCATCTCACGAATCTGCACTATCATTGTGGGGCAAACTGCAGCAATCTTTCCTTACTTCCAATCCAATCTCCAGCTCGCTTTCTGCCAGCACCAGGGTTGGCCTTTCCAGTCTTCCTTCTGTTCTTGGGTTTCTTTCAACTGTCTTCTTGAGGTCTTTGTCTTTTCACACAGGCCATGTCTTCTAAGTCTGTGTGTAGCTCATTTCTCTTTGCATAGTCCCAGGAGTCACCCATCATGCCCAAACCAGTGGTCTCACTACCACCAAAATGACTTCTGAACCTAAGTATAAAGATGACTCTGGTGTAGTACACTCTGGCTAGTTTCTACCACTCCCTACATTTCTTAGATAGTGTTCCTTCCTGGTGTGAAAGGCACTGATAGCATTTGTTTATTCTGATGTAGCTGGTTGGTGATAAAACTCACTGGTCCAGATAGTTATTGAGCCATGTGTATTGGTCTGGTCTCAGCCAAGAAGAAGAAAGAAGCTATGTTGGGTGCTTTCTTTAAAGGACGATGCTCTACTGTCATTCTCATAGAGCTTCTGTAAGAAGTTACACACCACCTTTATCTTTGCTGGGTGTTGTTTCATGGTGTATGGAGATAGCCAGACCTTTATGTCCCCAAATTTGCACATATATGTATATAAATTTATACATACATACAAAGTAGTGGGAACCTAATAACTCCAATGATTCCTTCATTCTCTTCTAAAAAGGGGTAACATTTGGGTGTGTGCCAATGACACAGAATTTCTGAGTTATCATTTCTCACCTTTTCCTACCTTTAGAAGCTTAACAGTGTTTCAGAGAGATACCAGCCTATTAGTTCATCCTAATGTATGACAGGAACCCTGAATGTTACCTAGTGTCATATTATTTCTTCCCATCTTCTTGCCTGTTAGAGTCCTCTCTGTCTGATTCCCAGTTTATCCCTTTGAGGGGAGGCCACCTCTTTTCCTGTCATTATAACAGTAGGATCTGGTGGACAGATAGACCAGGCTGATAAAGATTCCTGGGTGGGCAGATGAAGATAATGAAGATGATAGACCAGGTTGATGGAGGTGGAGAGAAAGACCAGGCTGATGAAGGACCCTGGAGTTGGCTCTTTTGGCTTAGTCTGGGTGAGAGTAGTTCTCAACATAGACAGTGACTTAGATAAAAAAAAAATAGGAAAAGAAAAAGAAAATAAAAAAGGTCAAATTTTCTGGATGCTCCTTGGGCTCCTGATTTTCTGGAGATGGTTGAAACTCAGACCAGAATTCTGTGTGACTTCGATAACTGCAAGACCCACAAAGTCCTCCCAGAGAGATCTGTGACCATTCTAGTGTCCATCGTTTTTCCAGTGTGAAAACTTGAAAGCACAAAAGTTCAGAAGTTTTTGCAGAAACCCTAACAAAGCCCCTGGAGCCCAGAACTACAGGCTCCAGTTGGCACTGTGAGAATCCCGTTCTTAAGCAGAGAGCATCAGAGAGCAGGAGAGCGTGGTGCCGCCACACCCCTTTGTGCCTCCTGTCCCCCATATCTCTTTTGGAATCCAAGAGGCAGATAGCCCTGTTTTGCTTTGTTTCATTTCTGTTTCGTTGCCCGTTTTTCTGGGTGGTAGCTTCATTATAGGCTAAAGCAATCAAAAGAACTCGAGTCCCCAGCTCCCCCAAAGAGCTCTAAAGGCCACTGGGGAGTATATAAAGTGTTTACTCTTCTTTTTCTTCTGCTTTGCTAGAATTTTCTTCAGTGAATAAATTATGTACAAAATTGCATTCATGAGTAGATGTTCAGTTGAACAAAAATTTAACAGAACAAATTGGGAATGAAATTTCTTAACTGTCCTTGTCCTCCCCCCTCATCCTCCCCCCTCACTCCCTTGCTCAGCCTCTGCCTGGCCCTCGCTCTTCATTTCCCTCATCTGCCCGACTTCCTCAGCTCAGACACAAATATTCACTCCGTGGCTATTGATATCTGATGAACGGTAACTGGAGAAGGCAAACAAGCAAGCACAATTAGTACAATGGCATCCCTAAAGCAACCAATGACATTCTAGCAATGGCATCTGAAGATGACTCAGCCTTGCTTCTGGTCCAATTGGTCCCAAACCCATGCTAAGGAAAAGATGGAACAGAAGTATTGTTGTCTTCCCAAGTACAAGCTATGGGACAATGGTCTGTACCCTGTCAATTGTATTTTAATAAAATGCTGATTGGCCAGTAGCCAGGCAGGAAGTATAGGTGGGGTGACCAGGCAGGAAGTAGAGGCAGAGCAATGAGAACAGGAGAATTCTGGGAAGAGGAAGTCTCAGTCTGCAGTCATCATCCAGACAAAGAGGAAGCAAGATGTAATTGCCTCACCAAAAAAGGTACCAAGCCACATGCTAACACAGACAAGCATTATGGGCTAATATAAGTTATAAGAGTTAATAAGAAGCCTGAGCTAATAGGTCAATCAGTTTATAATTAATGAAGACCTCTGTGTATTTCTTTGGGACTGAATGGCTGCGGTACTGGGAAATCTTAGTCAGCAGAATCCTTTGCAATCAGGAACTAGAACGTTGCACTCAGTGATGTTGCTTACCTACGGGGAGCTTTAGAGAAGGTGCTCTGAAGTAATTAAAGGAACATAACCGAGTCAGGCGGTGGTGGCGCATGCCTTTAATCCCAGCACTCGGGAGGCAGAGGCAGGTGGATCTCTGTGAGTTCGAGGCCAGCCTGGTCTACAGAGCGAGTTCCAGGACAGGCTCCAAAGCCACAGAGAAACCCTGTCTTGAAAAACCAAAAAAAAAAAAAAAAAAAAGGAACATAACCGGCACCCAGTGAAACTGTGACGTCAACACAACGTTATATAGGATGAAGAATATACAAAGCCATTTTAAAGGACGCTGTGGAAATCAGAGTCATGGTGTCCAGCATGGAAGCCCACAGAAGTAAGAAACATGGATTTGACATGGTCCTCCAAAACACTCTTAGGGGAGTGGAAATAATTGCTGCCTGGCAGCTGGCCTAGCCGTAGGCTATCCTGAGCCTCTTGGCATTGATGTATCTAAAGAATTCTCTTTGTTCTGATTTCATTCATCTCTATTACCAGACTTCTTCTATAGTTCAGACTATGGGCATGGATCTGTTACAGGGATCTTTAGTCTTCTATTTCTCTATCAGAGAGTTTTTCCCCCATCAGAAGTGAATGAAATAACACTTTGACCACTATACTATTTGACTTCCTCTTTTGGTTCACCTTTCTCTCAGAAAGGAAAGGACTGGTTTACACAGTGTACGAGTGCATGTCCTGTGAGGAACAGCTATTGCAGATTTTTTAAAAAAATCTGGCATTTAGTTGGAGAGATTAGTGGATGTGTGTTGCCCCACTCTGGGGCGGGAGGTGATGGATACACTCCAGAAATGTTGAGTTTTGGGGCCCAGAAAGGTAAGGCCTGATTGGGGTGCCGGAAGCTTCTTGCAAAGGACAGACCCACTGGGCCTTGTTCCCTATGGGACAAACACATGTGCATCTAATTGCTATTGTTTGACCATTTAGGGGCAAGGACAATATGCTCCATTTGTTCCATAAGGCACAGTGTCACTGGGTGTGGCTTCTTCAACATTAGCATGAAGGCTTCTGGGACAGAAACGTGACACCAAAGTTTTCTCCTTACAACGTAAAACAATGTGTTAAGAATATTAACTTAATTAAAATCCTGATGCAGGTGCATTTTTACTGGGCTTACTAATTAAGAAGGGGAAGAAGGGGGACACATGGATAATTTCAACTCCAAACCCACCCCATCTCCCCATCCCCCTACGCACCACTCATGAGATTTGTGCTGAGATGAGAAAAATTTCCACTCTGTTTGGGTTATGCCAGAATGCTTTTGAAAGACACACAAAGGAAGAAACCAGACTGGTAGAAAACTATCATTCCCTATCCATTTTTTTTCTGGGCATACATTTATAAACCATCAGAGTAAATGCACCCAGAAAGCAGGATGTCTGATCAGAAGTAATGGAAACGGGGACTTTAGAAATGAAATGGCAGGGTGGCCCATGAGGGGATCCTCTCTAGAGACAATAGCTGCTGTTTCCATGGCAATGGCAGATTCACCTGCACACCTCATCTCTCTGCTCCTTTTGTTCAGAGCAAACACCCATTAAGCAGCAGCCAGCATTATTAGCAAGGCAGAGACATTTAAAAAGTGAGCTGGTTGCCACCATTCTGCTTGAAGACCTTTTGTTCTGTAACGGACCTGCATCTTCCTGGAGGCCTCAGGAAAGCGCTCGAAAAAAAAATCCGTCTGAAACATTTTTCATCCTACCCGGGTCACACTTTCCTAAGAAGGAGTTAAAAATCTCTAATTTTCAAACCCAGTGTCTGCCAAACCCCAATCTGTGACAGAATTCTCTAAGTCTACAAAGTTCAGTTTCCCAGATCCTACCTCCACAGTCTGATTTAGTCGGCATCTCAGTCCTTCATGTGTTACTGTCACTGAATTCTACAGGTTTGGTAATTTGTAATGAATAAGGCTTATTCAACTCATAGTTCCAGACACTGGGGAGGTCCACGGTCAAATACCAGCGTCAACAGACGACTCCCTCAATGGTGGTGTCCTCTCATAATCCCGAGGCAGTTTAGGGTAACACATGGTAGCATGGATGTAAGAGAGCCAGAGAGCTCTTTTTTACAGTGGGGTTCTTTATACATTGCTAATGCAAATGTATTAGTTTGCTAGGGCAAAATGTTCATGGTCCAGATACCTCCCAAAGGTCTCACTTCTGAAGTACAATAATAGTGGTTATTTCCAATGTGACAGAAACATTGACAGCAAGAAACAGATCTGAGATGTGCCTAGGTATTCTTAGATGATTCAGGCACTCATAGGGACAAGACCACACACCAAGAAACAGATCTGAGATGGGCCGAGGTATCCTTAGATGATTCAGGTACACATAGGGACAAGACCACACACTTCTGAGAATCCCTGTTTTACATATTGTGCTAGCTAGTTTTATGTCAACTCAAGACAAGCTAGAGCATTTGGAAGAGGAAGTCTCAACTGATAAAATGTCTCCACCAGACTGGCCTGTGCACAAGTCCATGGTATTTTCTTGATTAATGATTGACATAAGAAGGTTCGACTCACTGTGAGTGGGGCCACCCCTGGACTGTTGGTCCTGGGGGCTGTAAGAAAGCAGGCTGAGCAAGGCAGGGGAAGGAAGCCAATAAGCAGCACCGCTCCATGGCTTCTGTATCAGCTCCCGCCTCCAGGTTCCTGCCCTGGCTTCTCTCAGTGATTAACTACAAGCTGTAAGGTGAAATAAATTCTTTCCTTCGACAGTTGCTTTTGACCATGGTGTTTTTTTTTTTTTATCACATCAGTAGAAACCCAAAGACCCATATTGTCTAGGGGAGGACAGGATCAGACAGTGTCCCCTTCATAGAAGGTCACAGATTAAAGGAGGATGGTTGAATCTCAAGGAGTGTCATGTAGTGAACCTGCTTTGAAGCTAGGGGAGGAAACAACCCTGCCTCATGTTCTCAGTCTTCATCTGAGAGGAACTTCAGTGTGCCTGTACCTCAAAGCTGCAGGTGACACTTCTGTTTTTATTCAAATGCAGTTTCTTTTTGAAGGAGAATGACTTGATCTGAACAAAAGTTCTATTTTTGGATAGGAAAAGTAAATGGTGCACTGATATTTACAATATAGAAGCTTCTTCCTAAGAGACTGAATCCTCGACTTCTTGATTTTCCTTAGCAGGTGCTTCTAGAAGAGCCCCACTCGGCGGGAACACCCAGTGACCACTGGAACTGCTGAGATTTGGGGACTTTCCTCACCTTCCCATAATCAGAACAAGGAAGGAAACTGGTTCTCAATCTAGCAGCATTGCTGAAGGTTTTTGTTTTGAATATCTGCTAACTTGTGAACCAGGACCTCATTGGCACTGACAACTGCAGGGCCGGCTCTGTGTGCAGGGTGCAGTTTGGTCTGAACACAGAAGTGCTAGGCTATTTGTAAATGACCACTCGGGGTGTTAGGAAGGCAAGTGTGCAGGGGTGGTGGCGCACACCTTCAGTCCCAGAACTCGAGGCAGAGGCAGGTGAATCTCTGAGCTCAAGGCCAGCCTGATCTACAGAGCTCTCCAGAGCAAGTCCCAGGACAGTCAGGGCTGCACAGAGAAACCCGTTGTGAAAAAAAAAGTTCCTTTTCTCAGGAAAGCAGCCGTGCGGGGAAGAGGTCCGAAGTGGTGGTGAAGCCTGCAAGCCTTGGAACCAAGTTGCCTGACCTCTGACCCACACTTCTGCACACATTTCAAAGGCTCCTTCATCTACAGCAGTGATTCTCAACCTTCCTAAGGCTGTGACCCTTTAATACAGTTCCTCATGTTGTGAACCCCAAGCATAAAATTATTTCATTGCTATTTCATAACAATTTTGCTACTGTTATGAATCATAATGTAAATATTTGATATGCAGGATAACTGATACGTGATCCTGATGAATGGGTTATTTGACCCACAAGGGGTTCATGACCTGCAGGTTGAGAATCACTGATCTACAGGTAGAAGTGGTTCAGCACATCAGGCCCTTAGTAGGTGAGCTGGCACTTAGCAAGGGCCCAGAGCAAGTTTGCTCCTCAGATGGTAGAGAAAGCATTTGCCTTTGCCTAAAGGTCATACTCCTGTTTGCAAGGCCAGGGACACAGTGGGGTCACCATTTGCTCTGGGACTGCTGGCTATTTGGTTGCCATATGTGTCCACAGCATGAATGTTGGAATTAGCCATTGCAAATCTCTTAGCCAAGTGGGTGAGAATGCACCAGTGAGGTTGGGCAGGGCACTAATCTTTCCTGTTCCTATTGACCAGGATCCTGTTTCCTCTACAACCTGTTTCCACCTGATCCTAGTGGAGGTATGCTGCGTTCCCTTTATAATCCACAATTCCCATCTATCTCAAGCTTGACTAATTTTCTAAAATAGAATAGACTCTAGGCCCCAATGGAGTCATTTTCTCCTGTGCCTTTGAATCAAGTAGAAGGGTTTTGAATAAATAAGGAGAAATCTTGGTGTAGTTCTCACTCCTGTCCGCTTCATCTCTACCCCCTCCCCAGACAGTCTCTGAGTACCCGTGTCCAGTGCTGAAGTGCTTCAAAGAAAAGACATAAGGAAGATCCAAAAGAGGGAAGCAGTGGGCAGGGATCTGAGTGTGCAATGGACAGCATGGCTGGGAAGGAGTCGCTATGGAAAGACCTCAGGTCAGAATGAACTACAACTCTGAGAAGGGACTAAAGGCCGAGTGACATTCTCACACGGAGCCAAGCTTGAGTTGAGGAGAGGAAGTAAGAAAGCTTCCACAGGCTAGATTGTGGTGGCGATGAGGTCAGAGCAGGGGCCTCAAGGGGTGCATGTTTACGGGGAGGGATCCTGAGTGACAGACTCGGACATTCAGAATGTAAAGCAAATCTTCAGTTCATTCTTCCACACACCAAGAATCCTGGGGCATCGTGAGCTGTCAGGATGTTCTGAGTATTTTGACTTGCATCAAACCATACTTGGTAGAGCTTATGGTCTAGAAGAAAGGAGAGAGAGAGAAAACAAGCCATAAAGGCAGGCACAGGTAGATTATGTCTACGTTAGAAGGGTTAGTGCTATACATAGAAAAAGACCGAAGTGGTGAGGGGACTATGAGTGGCAAGGGCAGAGGGGTGTGTGCGTGTGTGTGCTTTTAAATAGGTTCCCTAGTAGAGGCCACAGCAGAAGTCGAGACTAGAGGAGGCAAGAATTTCAGCCTCCTGGGTAACACTGAACAGCAGGTATAAAGGCCTCCGGGGTGAGCCTGGGCTCAACCACCATCTCCAATCAGCTGGGTATTTGATGGGCAAGTTATCTGACCTCATGTAGTAATTATATGTTATATTATATACATAATAAAATGTAATAATAAAATAAGGTATTTATGAAAAGGGCAAAGTGAAAAAGATGAGGTTATCTTAAATCCCTTTTCTTTTCTTTCTTTCTTTCTTTTTTTTTTGAGAATTTCATACCTGAATGCTGTGTTTACACCTCCTGTCTTAGTCAATGCTCTGTTGCTGTAAAGAGACGCCAGGACCCAGGCAACTCTTAGAAAGGAAAGCATTTAATTGGGCTTGCTTATAGTTGCAGAGGTTTAGTCCATTACTAGCATGGCAGGAAACATGGTGGCATGCAGAGAGACAAGGTGCTGGAGAAGGAGCTGAGAGTTCCGCATCCGGGTCTTTAGGCAGCAGGAAGAGAGAGAGACACTTGCTCGGTTTGGGCTTCTGAAACGCTAAAGCCCCCCTGCCGTCCTCCCAGTGACACACTTCTTCAACAAAGCTACACCTACTCCAGCAAGGTCACCCCTTCAATCCCTCCCATGTGGTAGTGCCTATCCCTACAAACAAACCACATTCTCAATCACACTTCCCTTGTCTTCTTTCTATTCTCTCTCAAATCCATGGCCTCTTCTTCTCTTCTGTAACATTGTTTTACACACACATACATGTATACACACACACACACACACACACACACACACACACGATGTGTATATATGTATATGTAAATACAACCAGTTAAGTCCATTTGGTATTGCTTGTAAGTGTGTGTTTAGGGCTGACCACTTGGGTCAGCCAGTCAGGGTACTCACTCCTGGAAATATCAATTCTCCTTCTCCTAAGGGACGTTAATTGGCTGTAATTTTTTTTTTCTCTTTGAGACAGGGTTTTTCTGTGAAACAATCCTGGCTGTCCTGGAACTTGTTTTGTAGACCAGGCTGGCCTTGAGCTCACAGAAATACACCTACCTCTGCTTCCCAAGAGCGTTAAAGGCGTAGGCTACCACTGCCTGGTTGACTTTAGCTCTTCATCTAGGGGTAGGGGTCTTGTGAGATCTCCCCATCCGCATTGGCAGGTCAACTGGTGACGTCATTGTTCACGGCTTGCTTGCTTCGGAGGCCGCGGATAGGAGAGGACAAGTAGCTGCCAGGGGCAACTCCCTGAGTGGATGAGAGGGAACACAGACAGGATGAGGCCTGCTCTCGGATGCTGCCCTTGTGCACTTCTGTGAGGCTCCAGGAGTCCCGCAGTCCGGGAGTTCCACAAGGGCCTAGACTCCTCCCAGCCATCCTTGTTAAGTAGGGGTTTCCCTGGGCCACTGGAAGTGGGTGCTTCTTCCCATTGTACAAGGTTCAGCAAGGCGGCGTTCCCGGAACACTGCACCAGGCTAGGTTTCCAGGATGCAATTTATAGGGAAGCAGGGAGCCTGGAAGTTCAGCATGAGGAAGTGAGTTGGGCTCCCAGAGCCTATAAAGTTAGTATTTGGCTGATGCTGGGCGGGGCTCTGAGGAGAGAGGAAGAAAGGATGGGTAGAGAATTGCCATCATTAAGCCACAGGAAAAAGGAAGAAAGCTGTGTGCTCTGGGGGGGTGAAGAAAACTAAGGCCAGGCCTAGCGCTCATCTAGGATGCTTCTGCAAGGAGGGGCACAATTATAGCGCCCGTACACTGAGCATCAAACACTTTACCTGTCCCCCATTTATGGCATCACTTGATTCTTACAACCTCGCAAGGTAAGAGGAATCGGTATTATTAAGAACCATTTTATAAAGACGAAAACCGGGGTCCAAGAAAGTCAGTTGTTTGTGTGTGGACTTTGAGCCAAAGAAGTGGTGACGCAGGGGTCATCTGGTGTTCACTCACACGTCATTGTTGCTTCCGTGTGTGCTTTGGAGTGACAACAGGCTCCTCGGCTGGCGTCCCTTTACTGAGCCCCAAGACGGAGTCACTGTGTGAGCACTTCGTGGCTTGGCTCCTGTAGTGAGCCTGGGTTCTGGCTCCTGCTTTTGCTCTGTTCCTTTGTTTATATGTAATCATGCTGACAGAATTTACTTTAGTCCAAGTTCAGGCTCTTAGCCTTTTTCTTCTCTTTCTCTTTGTTTCTTTCCTATGTGTGCAGACTCAGGCCAAATGCTTTGTCTCTTCTGTCTTTATCTATAGCCCCCTTCCCTTGGGGCGTTCTCTGAGATTTGGGGTTCCTTTTACCTTTTAAGTTGCATGTTTGCTTGAGGAACCCTTTCTCTGTTTCCAGTTTTTCTAAGGGTCACTGCTGGTCTGACGGGAGACTTCCCATGCTTATAGAGTCTGAAGATTTCCTGCTGCTGGGAAGCTGCTCTTATTTAGTTATTTTGGTCAGAAGTTATGATAACCATTTTTTTCTTTCCTTCTCTTTTCTTTTTTTCTTTCCTTCCTTCCTTCCTTTCTTTTCTTTTTCTGGACAAAAAAGAAAACCAGGGGCCAAGTATTCATAATGTTAGACCCCTTTGGCGTGAAAGTCCGGGCTCACTCACATTTCATGGCACTGCCACGTTTGCAGGAGTCTCCTGGCAGGTGACTGTCCCAACAGTGGCAGAGTGAGGACTGCCATTTATTTTATTGAGGAGGAAATGCAAACATCATGGATACCACATTGATCCTTGAGCTGAATTCTTCATTTTAAAAAATCACCATTGTGTTATAGTCTATGATAAAAATTCAAATTAGAGCTAAAATTGATACTGGCTCCTAGTGCGGTGTATCTTAATGAATCCACTTTGATCAAAGAGCTAGTGAGTCTCTGGATCTGAGGCTCGCAAGTTAAGCCTTGTCTGTGTTTCAGGGGTAGTCAGGTGTTGATGGATGTGCATACCCTGCTGAAACTCCTAAACCATGTATTTTGAAGATTTACTTTCATCTGTGTTTTATGTGTATGTGTGCCATGTGAGTGTGGGTATCCGAGGAGACCAGAAGAGGGCATTGGATCCCTTGGAGCTGAAGTTGTAAGTGGTTATTTGCCTCTATTCCTGACTGTGGGAAACTGAACTCAGTCCTTTGGGAGAGCAGCAGCAAGCACTCATAACCACTTAGGCATATCTCCAGGCCCCTAAATTGTGTATTTTGAAAGATAATCAGATTCCTGTCAAATTGTATAGGTCTAAGAGATATCAGCTTTCTGTGTCTTCAAACTCATGCCTTACATCTTGGCTTAAATTTGACCTTTGTTTCTTATGGGACATCTTACCCTCATTTTTGTGTGGCACTTACTAGGCCAAAGGAGGCCTGTGCATTCTCAGTGAAGTTTGGTTTTTCCTCCTTTTTTTGCTCCAGTTATCCTCATGTTTTGGGACTTTCTTGCAGATTCTGAGCAGGGAGATACCACCCCTCACCTTCTGGCTTACGCTGAACAGTGTTCTCCCTTGTTTCTGTGAAAAGTCAGAATAACTATTGTTACTGTAACTGAATGAAGCTGGTTTTCGTGGGGGGAGGGAATCCCTAATCAGACAGAACTTTCTTCTCTCAATAAACATCTCTGGGGGCTGTAGAGAGGGCTCAGTGGTGCAGAGGAGCCTGTGTTAGGTTCTCAGCAGCCACGTGGCAGCTCACAACCACCGGAAACTCTAGTTGTAGGGCATCTAACACTCGCTTGTGACTTCCACGGGCTCCTGCATATGATGCACAGACATACACTCAGGCACACACATGTAAAAACTAAAATTTAAACTCTGCCTGGAATACTCCAATTTTCTTATGTTGCCTATCAACCTATTGACCTCAGGGTCTAACTAGAGAAATGAAAAAGTAATTTAAAATTCTTTAAAAAAATCAATTCAGTAACCATCTGTTGAGTACCCTCTGTGCCAGATCCTATGGTGTGGGTGCATTGGGATGGTTAGGAAGGGAAAGTCTCTGATTGTGTAGAAGTCACACCAGTGAGCCAACTGCTAAATAGTGTGAGAAATCCCATGACAGAACATTAGACAAAGTAGAAAGGAGTTCAGGATATCGTTGGGCAGCCTGGTTTTCTGGAGTAGCTGCATTGCATCCCAACAGCAGTTGCTAATGATAGGCTTTCCTTTCTAGGCAAATCTTCTGTTGTCAGGACTTTTCCATTTGTCTCTTCAGCTTGTGGTAGCAATCGCTTCCCATGACTGCTGCCCTGGGAGAGCTGTGTCTTCTCTTGCTTTTTTTTCCGCACTCAATATTTCCCATGCCTTTGAGTGCAGTTCTTCATTTAAACTATCTTGGCTGTATTTTACTGCTCTTATTGGTACAAGCACGAGACCATGGGTGTGGGGGTTGTATATCTAAAGACCGATTGTTGTTTAATAGGACCCAGCAATTATAAAGTGTAAGGTAGAAGGAGGGCAGATGAATGGGTAGGGATTGGGCCAGTAGATGCCGGTTCCTGAGTATTGAAGATTTAGGGGGTTTGATTTTGAAAGGCCTGATTAGCTACTGAAGAAATTTAAGAAGGACAGAGATAAAAAGAGACTTATAAAAAGGGATTACTGACTATTGTATTTAGATTGAATGGCCGAGGTGACAAGGTGACATGGGAGGTACTGAGACAGGCTAGTTATGAGGTAAACAGTGTCATAAATTACTTAGAGCTGAATCAGTCCATTGTACACCTTAGGTCTCCTACCTCTGGAAGCCACTGTGTGCTTTTGAACACCACACACACACGCGCGCGCGCGCGCGCACACACACACACACACACACACACACACACACACACACACACACACACACACCCCAAATTATTGAGAGCTAGTTCCTGTTTACAACTAAAAAACTCTGATCATTAATGAGGCTCATAACATGGGTGCATTTCCGGAGATAGTTGGGAATGAGAGCAACTGGCAAACGGCGTGGCTGAAATTAGCACAGGTGGCTAAAGGAAGGAGAAGAGCGAAGGACTCTTGGTTTTCCTTACAAACGTTGAGATGATGTGCCATTCATTCACTTGAAGGATACTGGAAGGAAGATCACATTTCCCACTCCCAGGGAGCAGGGACTGGTGAGTCCTTCAGTTGTGTGACTCTGGAACTTACAGAGAAGCTCTGGCTAGAGACACACATTTAGACAGCATCAGCTTGTTAGTAGTTACAACTGTGGGAGTAGATGACGTCACCCAGGAAGATAACGGTGACAGAAAGACAGAGGAGGAAGAGGGGAGAGAAGGAAAAGGGGCACGAATGGGTGAGGAACTGGGTAAAGAAAGCAGATAAGAGGCAAAGGACTGAGTGGATTGAACTCAGAGGCAAGGATTGAAAAGAACAGTAAAGGAACACAAACCAGTTGTGGGGAGCAGGTGGGATCCAGCTGCAAGTAGCAGTCAGATTGGCTAAAACTTGTATTGGCATCTGGAGGGATAGGATGTGGGGTGAATACTGGCATCTAGGATTTCAGGAGTAATTCAGGGAAGTAATTAATTCAGCTCAGCTTATGGTCAGGAGAGGTCAAGGCACTATGACAAAGGTGGATGAGGCACAGAGATTAAAGTCCTATGGGGCCATGAGGCACAGTGATCCAAGTGGGTGTGTAGTGAGGTCAGAGGTGAGAGTGACATGAGAGACTAACGGGAAGGTTAGTTAATGGCTTGGAAGTTGAAACAGGAGAATTCTGCCTTCCCCTACGGGTCCTTCAAAATACAGAACAGCTCTCTGTCCCAGAGGACTTCAAAGAAGCTGTATTCTTGGAAGAGTGAAGTCTCTCGTTGTGCAGAGAGAATAGAGATGTGATGGTATGGGTGGGGACGTTTGAGTGCTTGCCTGTTCCTAGTGGCACTACGGGGAGGTGTGGCCTTGCTGGAGGAGGTGTGGCCTTGCTGGAGGAGGTGTGGCCTTGCTGGAGGAGGTGTGGCCTTGCTGGAGGAAGTGTGGCACTGTGCGTGTGGGCGTTGAGGTCTCAGAAGCTCAAATCAGTTCACTTCCTGTTGCCCGCAGATCAAGATACAAAACTCTCAGCTCCTTCTCCAGCACCATGTCTGCCCGCACACCTCTGTGTCCCCCATGATGATAATGGACTAAACCTCTGGACATGTAAGCTGCCCCAGCTATGTGTTTTCCTTTTATAGAGTTGCTCACGGTGTCTCTCCACAGAGATAGAAACCCTGAGTAAGACGAGAGTGCAGCGGGATCTCTGTGACCACGATGGCTGTCAGAGTAGTGACCTGAGGGAGGCAAGCAGGCAGTTTGGTTTGGTTCAGCAGTACTTGGTAGCCACTGTTGGCTCAGCACAGCACTGTTTGGGGAAAACTTTCCTGGTGATAATGAACTCAATCCTGTGTGTACAATAAAGCCCAAAGTAAGATAAATAAAGGTTGGATGTGATTACATGAAGATTCTTTGTAAAGTTCATGTGACATCCCCATAGGGATGCGTTCTATAGGCTGACTACATATGACACCTGCAAAAAGATGATTTCTATGGGTTGACTACATGTGACACCTGCATAGGGATGGGGAAGGATCCAGTGTGGTCTGGCCACACAGATAGCACAAAGGTCCCCAAATATTAACCACGTCTGTTCCCGGGCTTCTGGGTGGATAACAGTTTATGCATCCCTTCGTTTGAAGAGACAACCCTGTGTGTTTAGCATTCCAGGTTCCCCCTGTGCTTTTATGTGATCACAAAGACCTCCATGCCTCCAACAATGGAGGGTAGAGGCTTTCTCTGGACAGACTGAGAATGGTGTCAAATATTGTTTGCTATCTCAAAGAATCCAATGGCAATAACATTTAGGAAGGAGACGAAAATCAGGAAGTAATGTCATTGAACAGTCTGTGGAAGGGGTTAGATGAAGGATATGCAAGGTGAGCAATGTTTAGGCTGACAGAGGGATTGCAACAGGAATATCTTAATAGAATGTTTGAGAAGATATTAATTTAATACCATAAGCTCATGTGTGCGGATGTGTGCACACAGGGAGGGAAGTCAGCTGCCTGTGTGATACATGTGGAGGCCAGAGCTTATCACTCTTCACAATTTTTCTTTTTTCGAGACAGGGTTTCTCTATGTAGCCATGGCTGTCCTAAAACTTACCCTGTAGACCAGGCTGGCCTCAAACTCAAAGAGATCCGCCTGCCTCTGCCTCCTGAGTGCTGGGGTTAAAGGAGTGTGCCATCACTGTCTGGTGCACTACCAGAAGCCACCTTACTTTTCGAGACAGGCTCCTAAAGCCCCAGAACTCACCTGTCCCTGCCTCCCACCATGGAGGGATTACAGGCATGTGCTACTGCATTTTGTATTTCTTCATGGCCTGAACCCCGTCTTCACAATTTCACAGCAAGCCCCTTACCCACAGAGCCATTCCCCAACCCATTCCACAAAACAATAATGGTGTCTTGTTATTATTATTTACTATTTGGTCTTCACTATAATCTAAGACTGAGGTCAGATACAAATGTACGTCTGTAAAAATGGTTTTCTGAAGAGATTTTGGTCAGTTGTTAACAAAACAAAACAAAAAACATGAATGAATTAGTTCTATAGAGATGTTTGTTGGCATTGTGAGTATAGGACGTATTTAGTCTAAGCTAGGACACAAGATAAAGGATTGGGAAAGGCTTTAAATATGTGTCAAAATTGCCAAGACAGGGATACTTTCTGGCCACGTACAAAAGCTGGCTTACAATAAGTTTGGCAGGGCCTTCGCTTTTTGCCCTCCAGAGCTGTTCTTATATCACCAGGTGAGAAGGAGTAGTTGAGGAGAAGCCAAACTCTCTACCAAATGGGAAGAGGTTGCTCTCCAGTGGAAGAGCTGAGGGTTCGCCAGTGGAGTTGATGCTGCTGCAACCTGCAGCTGCGTCTAGTTTGTTAACTCTGCCCCCTGGGGGCTGTCTCCTGCAAATGCACTGAGGCACTACACAGGCCTGGCAAAGGGGGCCAGCACTGCCCTTAAAGAGAACTCTCACCGAACTGACCAAACAGAGAGGAAATAACAGTAAAAAGGCACCTGAAAAAGGAGAATTCATTAAAATAATAAATTCAAACAAAAGAACTTTGTAATTTATTGGTAAATCTCATGCCCCCAGATGACACGATCATATATATGCTTGCTGATTTTATTCATAAAACAAAGATTTGCTGGTGAATAGCAGCAGTTAAGAATGCTCAGGACTGACCAAGCACTGGCTGTGTGGCAGTTACAGGCAGATGTATTGTCATAGGTCCATGCCACATGGCGTGAAGGCTTAAGTCCTAAGCTCTGGACATATTTGTATTGACAACAGACTGAACTGGTAGAAGTAAAACGATTAACTTGTCCTTTTACTTTAAAAAGTCAAAGTAAGTGTGAGAATGTAAAGGTTCAAAATATGAGAAAAGGCTGTAGGGAATTGTGGGTACAGAAGGATGTGTCCTTGAGAAAGTAACGCATTCGGCTTGTGAAAGCGTAGGTTGAATTGCTTCAGAATGAACGGTTTTTAGTTGAAATAGCTGAGGTCATTCCCATTAGATCCAAGTGCAGATCATGAGAAAGAGGGTCCTTACTTGAGAGCATCTTCTAAAACCCCTCAAAGAAAACTTCCCCTTCTAGTTCAGAGGTTCAGCCATGATTGACAGGACAAATCTGGCTACCCACACAACTATCCCCAAGCTGGGCCATTTGGTGGATGGGGTCTCATTGTGGGGAAGGGAGGGTAGGAAAAACTCCAGTATAAATACAGACATGACGAACAGAACCCTGTGGCGACGGCTGAGGAGTTTTCCAGTTAGTTCAACCCCAGAAATTAAATAATGGGCAATCAAACAGAACTTAATCAAAACTACAAAGCCTGACAGAACATTTTTTTGAACCTTTAAAAAGTGTATGTATATTGTGTTAGGCATTGTTGCTAAGATACATGACCAGCTCTAATGAATAATATTGTGTCGAGGGACTGAAATTAGTGACTGTAAACACCGATGAACATTATGACTGAAACAAGGAGAGACAGAGGAGGAGGATGTTGAAAGGACTGCAGCTTGTGTTGGAGCTTGTGCTGGGAAAGATCGTAGCAGGTTCAAGATTTAGGAACGAGGCTTTTCAAAGAGAGAAGGAAAGAAAGATTTGGCTAGAGGGAAGCAAGGCTGTACCTACCTGCCATGACCAGAGCACCGTGCGGCCATTCACCTAGGGCTTTCTATAGGCCGGTTCTCCTCTAGACTCAGAAGGAGCCACACATTCCAGGTCCCACACATTCCAGGGCATTGTCAGTACCAGGTGATTGGTTATTGCTGTTTGCAGTGCTTCATGTGACAGCTGTGTGAGCAGATGGAATCACAGGTGGACTGGAGCTGGGGAAAGGAGAGCTATTGATTTAGGGTGGTTGGGGAAGCCTCTACTGAGAATTTTTCCAAATAGGGGAGGGTGGAGGGGGGGATGTCATAAAGGAAGAGAGTTTGGGTCATCAGTTTCTGCCTCTTTTTTAAGTTTCCTCTTTATTCTAGCTTTGCATTTCATCTCCTGTCAGGGGGATCCTCACCCCTGGAAACAGATTTGCATACTGGAGCATTATGGGGTTTGGATATTTTCCACTAAATCAGGAAACTGGAGGAAATGGTACTGACAGAGGATGACTTCACGTGTGATGGTTTTAATATTTGCATTTTATTCAAATTCTTAGGAGTTACAGGGGCTGCTAAACAGGGAAGGCAAGCTTTGGGAAATAAATCACCAACTGCAGAAGCTGATGGGTGCTATTCTAGCTGCCTTGTATCCGAGTTATTTGTGCTTCATCTCATTAGTGTCTCAGCCCCTGGGGGGGGGGGGGCTGCATCTGAGTCACCGTTCTAACCGCCACGGCACTTCAGAGGGCGTTCAGCGATCACCGTGCCAGAATGGAATTTCCTTTAAAGACAAAAAAAAAAAAAAGTCACTATCTTAGAGGAAGTAGGATTCTATCAGTCCGGAAATCTGAAAGAAGCACACAGGAGAATAGGTCTCTCAATACGACAAGCTTTCACTGGATTAAAACGATGCATAATAACCCCGTTATCTATTATTGAATCTTTCTAAATGGAGTGCTAGCTCAGGCCAAACTTTCCAGAGGAGCTTCCAAGGCTCTAATATTAAGTACAACCTAGGGGCAGACCAACATCTAAATATGCTGGTGGAAGACGGGAAGAGGGACAGAATTCCTTTATGGTTTGCATCTGCAGTATCTCCCCGAGGCCCATGTTTTGAATCCTGAGCTTCTGGTTTATTTGGAAGCTGTGAAGCTTTTAGAAGGCAGGACCTGACTGGTGGGAAGAGATATTTAGGGGCGAGCCTCAGAAGTTTATACTGCCTTTGGTCTGGCCTTTTTTCGTAGCTTCCTGGTATAGTTAGCATGGGAGGCCTTGGCCAGATGCTCCTGCCATCTTGTATTGTACTGTCCTGATGTCATGATTCCTCTTCACTTCAACTGTCTGTCAGGTTAGTCACAGCGATACCGAAGTGACCAATGCAAACCCCAACTAAAGAGTGGCATGCGATCCTTCTTATTTGTTTGCTTTCAGCTTTTGGAAAATGTGTTTTTGAGACAAGGTCTTACATAGCTCAGGCAAGCCACCAACTCACTGTATCGATGAAGATGGCATTGAACTTCTCATCCTCCCGACTTTACCTCCCAAGTTCTGTGGTTAGAGCATGCACCATCATGCCCAGCTTGGTTTTAGTGTTTTTGCAACAAGGTCTTACTATTTAGCCCAAGCTGGCCTCAAACTCATAACCTTCCGGTTTTTACCTATTGGGATTACAAGTGTATATGATCACACATAGCTCCATGTACAGACTTCTGTCTTCCATTCTTTTTTAATTTGATGGATACGCCCCTTCTATCCTTGTAGTCCCTTCCCTCCATACTCTAGTCATTTGCTTCAGATCTTCAGAAGGTTCTGATATTTTAAAATCTGCTAATAATAAAGTACCCAAGGAGTCAGGCAAAGAGAAGTTAATAACTTTCATCTAAGGGACTTAAAAGCAGGATCGGAAAGGAGAACAGAGCTTTAGAGTCTGGAAATATTGTAAAGTAGATATTAATGTATCATTTGTATGCATGTATGTTGAATGTGTGTGCATGTGTGCATGTGTGTGTGGAGGTCAGAAAATGGTACTGGTATATTTCTCTACTATCATTTTCCACTTTATTTATTGTTTAATTTTTTTTTTTTTTGTTTTTCGAGACAGGGTTTCTTTGTATAATTTCTCTGGCTGTCCTGGAACTTGATCTGTAAACCAGGCTGGCCGCAAACTCATAGAAACTCATCTGCCTCTGCCTCCTGAGTGCTGGGATTAAGTTTTGTGTTACCACCACCCTAGTTCCACGGTTTTAAAAAGGTTTGTTTGTTTTTACTCTTATGTGTATGGGTGCTTTTCCTACCTGTATTCCTATGTACCCCTTGTGTGTAGTGTCTGCAGAGGACAGAAGATGGTATTGGATCCCTCGAACTGGACTTACAGAGGGTTGTTGCAGCCTTGCAGGTTTTGAGAAGAAAACCTGGGTCCTCTGAAAGAGCAACAGTGCTCTTACACTGCTGAGCCATCTCCCCAGCCCCTCCACTGAATTTTTTTTCAAGACAGGGTTTCTCTGTAGCTTTGAAGCCTATCCTGGAACTAGTTCTTGTAGACCAGGCTGGCCTCGAACTCACAGAGATTCACTGGCCTCTACGTCCCGAGTGATGGGATTAAAGACGTGCACCACCACTGCCTGGCCCACTGAACTTTTTTGAGACAGGGTCTCTACCTGAACCTGGAGCTCACCAACTTCACTAAACTAGCTGGCCATCAAGCCCCAAGGGTCTTCCTGTCTCTACTTTCCAGCATTGGGCCCATGCGGCCCTGGGCCCACAGACATCCTCTGCCTGGTGTTTTATATGGGTAAACTCCATGAACTCAGAGTCTGAACTCAGATTCTCATGCTGGTGGGCAAACACTCACCATCTAAGCCCTCTCCCCAGCCCTATATCATATCATTTTGAAATAAATACTGTTGCTATTGATTAATACTTTCCTTTGGAAGATTATCTCATTTATTACATGACATATTATTAAATCGATAGGACCAGGAATTTCATTTTAGAAATAATGGCAAAAACAAAAGCAGGGGGAGATTAACTCATATTGTTACCATATCATCCTTGCATTAAAGAGACTTCTATTTAGTATCATCTTAAAAAACAAAGACTTGGGGGATGGAGAGGTGGCTCAGAGGTTAAGAGCAGTAGCTGCTCTTCCAGAG
This sequence comes from Ondatra zibethicus, assembly GCA_004026605.1. NCBI lineage: Eukaryota > Metazoa > Chordata > Mammalia > Rodentia > Cricetidae > Ondatra > Ondatra zibethicus. Next base: position 6,517 of record PVIU01021058.1, on the reverse strand, counting down.
GTCTTGAGTTCAATTCCCAACAACCACAGAGTGACTCACAACCATCTGTGATACGATCTGGTGCCCTCTTCTGGCCTGAAGGCATACAGGCAGGCAGAATACTGTATACATACTAAAGAAATAAATCTTTTTTAAAAAAAAGGCTGAAATGAAGACAGTAGAGGCAAGACACCATAAGTTAGTACTAGAGTTTGTCTAAGGCTAGAGAGAAACACTCAGAAAAATAACAAACACAGTAATTACTATGTTAAACTTTGTTCTTAGCTTAAAGTTTAACAAGAGGCTGGGTCTAGGCTAGACTGTCAATTTGCAAACTGTGAGGATTACAATGTTTGTTGAAGCACCTGATGAACATAAGGGCCCCAAAGAACAGATATTTTATTTTACTAGTATCAACACAGAGATGGCATCTAAAAGCAAGATGGATTAGTCAACTTAACTTTTCAGTTTCTCCCTCTGATTGAACTTGATGCTTCTTGGAATTGTTTCTGATGGCTTTAAAAAGGAAAAAAAAAGTTGGCTGACTTTGTGGCACGTGATTTAATCCCAGCACGCGGGAGGCAGAGGCAGATGGCTCTCTGTGAGTTCAAGGCCAGCCTGGTTCACATACCCAGTTCCAGGCCAGTTGGAGCTACATAGTGAGATCCTGTCTTTTTTTTTTATGTATTAGGGTATAACTGATACACCATACAATTCATCCACTCAAAATCCAAGGGTTTTTAGCATATTCACAGTTACATATTCATCACAATCAATTAGAACATTTGTAACACCCTGTAAACAAAGCTGGTATTGTTAGCAATCACTCTTTCTTCCCAGTCACCCTCAGCCTCTGACCTATATAACTGTCAATCGACCTCTGCCTCCATACGTCCATCAGTTCTGAACACTAATAGAAATGATATAACACAGTATGTGGACTTTTGTGGTGATATTATTTCACTGCTTTCAAGATACTTCATCTTTTTTATTTGTGATGTACCCCATTGTAAAGCTGTATTACATCATGCTTACCAATTCAGCAGCAAGTGGACTTTTGGGTTTCTTTTACTTTTGTTGTTATGAATAACATTGCTGTTTGTGTAGCAGCTTCTGTATGAAAATAGGTTTTCCTTTTGGGGTCTCTATTGCTGTGAAGAGACACCATGACCAAGGCAACGCCTATGAAAGAACACATTTTACTGGGGGCTTGCTCACAGATTTAAAGGGTCAGTTTGTTTATCATCACAACAGGGAGCAGGGTAGCAGGCAAGCAGTCACAGTGTTAGCGCAGTAACTAAGAGCTGCAATCCTGATCCTTAGGCAGAACTCCCCTACACACACACACGGGCGGGGGGGAGCAGGAATGAGCTTTTGAACCTCAAAGTCCATCTCCACCAACACACCTCCTCCAACAAAGCCACACCTCCTAGTCTTTTCCAAAACTCCACCAACTGGGAACCAAGAATGTATAAGCTTATAGGGGCCATCTTTGTCGTACCACCACACTTTCTCTTCCTATACAGCTACGAGTACAATAACTAGGCCCTGAGATAACTTGATATTTAACCTTTTAAGGGCCAGCCAGACTCTTCCAAAGCAGGCATGAGTTTTATTTTCCACCAGAAGTAGACAAGGCTCTAGATCCATCACGTCCTTTGGTCACAGCCATCCTGGTAGGTGTAAATTGGTATGTCATCAGGGTTTGAGTGACATTTCCCTAATGGCCAATTATGTTTTAAATCTTTCATTTTACTTGTTGACATTTTGATAATTTCTTGGAGAAATATGTATTTGGATCAATTTTAATATTAAATTTACTTTTTACTATCATTATGAGAGATCCTTATATGTTTTAGATACAAGTTCTTTATAAGATAAATGATTTGAAAATATGTTCTTTCTGTGGCTGGAGAGATGATGGCTCGGTGGTTAAGAGTACTTGTTCTTCCAGAGGACATGGGTTTGATTCCTAGTACCCACATGGTGGCTCACAACCATCAATAACTCCAGTTCTATGAGATCCAATGCCCGCTTCTGGTCTCCATAGGTACCAAACATGCATGTGGTGCAATACATACCTGCAGGCAAAAACATTTTACATAAAGTAAAATGAATGAATCTTAAAAACTTAAAAAATTTACTCTCCTTTTCTGTGTTGTCTTTTAAGTTCTTGATGGTGTCGTTAGAAGCAAAGCTTTATTTTTGATAAATTTGTCACTTTGAGAGTACTGTTCTGTCCCTATGTGCTGTGGGACAATGATCTTGTACCCTTTAAAGCTTTGTTAGTCATATTATTTTAATAAAACACTGATTGGCCAGTAGCCAGGCAGGAAGTATAGGCAGGATGACCAAGCAGGAAGTAGAGGTGGGTTGACCAAGCAGGAAGTATAGGCAGGGTGACCAAGCAGGAAGTAGAGGTGGGTTGACCAAGCAGGAAGTAGAGGCAGAGTGACCAGGCAGGAAGTAGAGGTGGGACAACCAGAACAAGAGAATTCTGAGAAGAGAAAATGGTCAGTCTGCAGTTGTCACAGAGGGAACCAGACACAGAGGATGCAAGATGAGAACACCTCACTGATAAAAGGTACCAAGCCATGTGGCCAACACAGACAAGAACTATGGGATAATTTAAGATGTAAGAGTTAATAAGAAGCCTGAGCTAATAGGTCAACCAGTGTATAATTAATGTAGACCTCTGTGTGTTTCTTTGGGACTGAATGGCTGCAGGACCGGGTAGGATAGAAACCTCTATCAACACCTATGGAATTGTCTTACTACCTTTACTGGAAATCACTTAGACTCTTGATCACAACCTTTTGATTTATCAGCCCATTATTATTTCAGTACCATAGGGGTTTGATTTACCTTTGTTGTAGGGTTTAAAGTCAAGACATGGATCCTTAAACTTTTTTGCTCACAAATTGTTGAAGTTACTCTGGGTCCATGCTTCTCTGTGTTAGTACCAGATTGCATTTTTTTGAGGTTTGTGTTGAACCTGCATAATTATTTAGGGACCACTGACAACTACCCAACAAGTCTCTTTTTTTCACTTGTTTTTTCACTTAGTGTTTAAAAAATTTCCTTTCAACACTGCTATTGTAGTTTCAAGAGTTCAAGTTTCATACTTGTTGAACTTATTGCACTATTTTATCCTTTGGGATGGAATTATAAGTTGAATTATTTTCTTTCGAGCTTGAGATATGAACTCAGAACTTGATTTCTCAGACGTTCTTTCCTTCCTCACCTGCTCTTGTTGTCTTGTTTAATTGCTAACATATCACAAGTCTATTCCTTAAGCACACTGCTTAAAATTGGTAATTGCCTTATGATTTTATTGTTATCTGCTTTAGAATAAAAACACAGAATGGAGACCTTTCTTAATCACTATTTACTCAGTGACTGGTGCACAGTGGGGGAGACCTTCCCTGTTCACTCTTTTCCCAGTGACTGATACACAGTGGGTACTTACAGTTAGTTTTTGTGACTACATAGGTTTCCTAACTACAAAAACATGTCATAAAAACTACTAAATCTGATGAAGAAATAAACAAACACACTGACATCACACTTGTACATGGTTTTGATGGACAGACCTCCATCAAGATTTATAGGTTGTGGGCCAGAAATATGGACCAGTGAGTTAAAGTGCTTGCTACCAAACTTGACCGTCTGAGTTCAATTTCCACGACCCACAAGATGGAAGAAAGGAACCAATCCCACTATTGTCCTTAGAATGCCACACACATGCAGTTGGTAAAAGCATCCTTAGAATGATGGCAGCCAGAGAAGAGGCATGGGTGACAATTAGGCCATCAAAGTGGAGTCCTCATGAGTAGGATTAATGACCTTAAACAGAGGGGCCAAAAGAGACCCTTCATCTCTTCAGCCATGTGAAGACACTTTGAGAGGTATCATTTACTTGCTTTCTTAATTTTTTTTTTTTTTGCTTTCAAGACAGGGTCTCTCTGTGTAGCCTTAGCTGTCCTGGAACTCACACTGTAGACCAGGCTGGCCTTGAACTCACAGAGATCCGCCTGCCTCTGCCTCCCAAGTGCTGGGATTAAAAGTGCGCACCACCACCACCCAGCTGACATACTTACTTTTAACCCAGGTGACTGTGATTCTTTTTTGAGACAGTCTTACTATGTAACTATGACTGTAACTCACTCTGTAGACCAGGCTGGTCTCATATTCACCTGCCTCTGCCTCCAAAACTCTGGGATTAAATGTAGATTGGGGATGGAAAAACATCTTAAGTACTGGCTGCTCTTCCACAGGATCTGGGTTTGATCCCAGCACCCACATAGTGGCTCACAACTGTCTGTAACTCAAGTTTCAGGGCTCTAATGCCTATTTCCAGCCTCCATGGCACCAGACAAGCGTATGGTTCACAGACATACAAACAGATCAAAAGTCATATATATAAAATAAAATAATGTTTTTTAAAAGAAGCATATCTTGGGACCAATAACTTTTTATGACTCCATCCAAGTTCATTTTTATTCTGATATGTAATGCATTCTGAATATAACTGCAGGGAGAATATAAGGTAAAATATTTTTTTCCAGGCATAATGGCATACCCCTTTAATGCCAGCACTCGGGAGGCAGAGACATGTGGATCTCTGTGAGTTGGAGGTCAGTCTGGTTTACGTAGTGAGTTCCATGACAGCCAGTGGTGCATAGAAAGACCCTATCTCAAAACAAAACAAAAAATAAAATAATTTCTGTAATTAGTGAACTATCAAATTCCGTGCCCTGACTTCCAGAGAGAACTTTCTTTGCGTCTCTCTTACATGCCGAAACCCACAAACACTTCAGACGGTACTGAAGGAAGCCGAGCACGTGTTTCTCATTAAGTCCACTGGTAAAGACAGACTTGATATTAAATAACCTTGAACAAAATAAATCCAACTATTGCTTCTGCAGAGACAGTGGGGAGGCCATGGCCTTCACCCTTCAATGAAGGACCCGGGGCCCAGAAGCACCTTAGGCTGTCTTACCTGCTTCTTGAGAGAATACATGTGCAAGCCCTGTAGAGGAGGTTTCCAGGGAAACCATGTAACTTCTATTCTTTCCTCCTCCCTGAATATTATTAAGCACTAAACGTGCCTGTGTGTGCCTGGGTTTCTCATTTGAAATCAGAAACTGATGGGAAAATGTGTTTCCCTGAAACACACCCACATAACCAGAGATCATTTCTCTTCTTTCCTCACTAAATGTCAGCTGCACACTCTGCAGGGAGAATTAGATGACCTGGGTTCATTTGTGGAAGAAAGACAGGGAGATTAACTCCTGTTGCCTGCATTGCATTCCTTCCTTGCTATGAAAGTGGCCAGAATGAATTCTAGTCAGGCTTAGATTGAGCAGTTGTGTCTTTCCAGTTAGGTGCTAAATGGTAGAGAATATCTTTATGTTCAATTTTGTTAGTTTGTTTTGTTTTTCGAGACAGGATTTCTCTGTGTAACAGCTCTGGCTGTCCTGGAACTCGCTTTGTAGACCAGGCTGGCCTTGAACTCACAGAGATCCTCCCACTACTGCCTCCCGAGTGCTGGGATCAAAGGCATGCGCCACTACTGCCCAGCTATGTTTAATTTTTAACATTCAGAGAAACGCTGATATCCTAATAGTATAGGGATATAAATATATATGAGAATATCAAAGAAAACTCGAGTAAAATATTTATATATGTATCCATTGTTGGCGAAAGATTTTTAAGATACATGGTCTGTCCCGGTCTGTGTTTCTACCCAGTGAGTCCACCTCCAGATCATAGTGGAGTGACCTTGAGGTGGATTCCTGACCAAGTGGAGCCAAGGGTATCTGAATTGGAATAAAATGGTGATAGAGATCATTAAGGATAAACAAGCCAAAGGGGAGCTGAGACACAGCCATGCTAAACTACCTGCTCAGCTCCAAAGAGGAAAGCTCCTGTGTAGGGGAAAAAATGGAAGGGCACTAAGGGGAAGATGATGTGATGTGGGGGAAGGGGATGAGATGGGGACAAAGTGTGGGAAGGGTTTTGATGGATGCTGGTTCCTATTTCTCTACCTAGGGGATGAGTATATTTTTGGATTGAGGGTTTTGTGAGTTAGATTTATACCCACTAGAAAGATTTTCTAGTATTTCTAACCCAAAGGCCCCTCATAAAGTCCCCAGCTTTTCCAGAATCACCTTTTACTCCATTTATTTCCAGCTGTCTCTGAATTGTGAATTAATGCTGCCATTTCTGGTTTAAACTGGCACTGTGTAATTCTGATAGGTCTACCTTTATATGTTACTTAGCCTTTTTCCTTTGCAGCTCTTAATATTCTTTCTTTACTCTGTATGTTTAGTGTTTTGATTATTATGTGGCAAGAGGACTTTTTTTGGATCCAGTCTATTTGGTGTTCTGTAAGCTTCTTGTATCTTCATAGGCATATCTTTCTTTAGGTAGGGAAAGTTTTCTTCTATGATTTTGTTAAATAAATTTTCTGTGCCTTTGAGTTGACTTTCTTCTCCTTCTTCTATACCTATTATTCTAAGATTTGGCCTTTTTA
>PVIU01021057.1:0-32455 GCA_004026605.1 Ondatra zibethicus | reverse complement strand
GTCTTATCTGCCCCCTTTAATTTTTAATCTCAGCTTTGAATATGTTGCCTAGAGATTTAGTTTACTACCCATTTTGGTTTGGGAGGGGGGCTGTACCTCGACATTTATTAGCTTTTCAAGGGGCTGTAACTAGACATTTGTTAGCTTTTCAATTAAAAATGACACTTACTTCATGTGGTATGTCATCTTTTTATCATCATTGTTCCTACATGGGGAAAGACACTACTTGCATGTAAAAAGTAATTTAATCTTTAGCATTAAAGTGTATGGCAAAACTCAGAAGACAGACATCTTGAAGTGCAAGATGCTTTTCAATAAAAAGTAATGCAATAGGTAGTAAACAGTTGCTTTTGTGAATGTAAATGTGTCTTCACTTAAATGAACTAAGTTTAGTTATTTTTAGTTGAAGAGAATCTTAGGTGGTTTGTCTTTCACTGGAGGCTATTAACATTTATGTGATTACTTGAAACCAATGCTTAGTCCTTTTTTTTTTTACATTATAATACTTTAATGACATTTTAAAAAAAAAGAAAACCCCTTGTCTTTGTAAAGAGGCACCATCAGGTATGTGTATACACACACACACACACACACACACACACACACACACACACACACACACACACACACTGCAAACACCTGTATGGTATCTTTTGACCATGTATATCATTTAGATACATTGCTTTGGCATGTCCTTAGCCTTCCACAATTCTAACCATGTCAACCATTGGAAGAGAACCACTGTGCTATATTTGGAGTTTGGAAGGAAGAACACCCTAGGTCTTCTTATCCTAGGAGATAGGCTAACCTGAGGGTCCTTCCGAGAACTTATGTTTTACTGTTGGTTCAGTATGTCTGTCTGAAAGTTAATCCACTTGACAACCCAACTGGGACCTAATGCTGGGGAGCCTTATAAGGTAAGAAGTTTGAACTGTGAAGACTGAAAGAGTAATATAGAGTTACAGGTCTTAATGGTTTCTCTAGGATTAGCATAGGGAAAAGTTATTTGCTTAATACTGAGACTTATCAGCACACTGTGTAAATAGCCTTTTCCCCTTAAGATGATATGTCTATGCAAGTCAGGCTGGCCTTGAACTTGCCATATACTGATGTTTCAGCTTCCTGAGAGCTAGGATTATAAGCATATATAATCCCTTTTTGTAAAACTTCATAAATTTTTAAAAAATAAAATCAAAGTTAAAATGTCATTCTGATATTTGTGGGGGAAATTATTACATTTTAGAAAAGAATTGTTGACTCCATTAATTTTGTCAAAAAATTTTGGAACTTTTCTACATTTAGAAGTCTCATTGGGAACTAGGCCCAAGGACCTCTGTTAGCCTGGGTGTGAGTGAACCTCCGAGAGAATAGGCAGGAACCAGAGATCTCAGTGGGGCAAGGCATGTATCTGGGACCTCAGAGAGAGTATGCCTGAGCCAGGTCCTCTGTGGGTTTGGGCATTGGTTTGGGATATCAAAGGGAATAGCAGGAACCTGGAACCCCTGAGGGTCCCAGTGTGAGTCTGAGAACTCTGAGGAAGTGAGCAGGTCATCTGCAGGTTAGGACACATCCAAGCCTGGAACCTCCCAGGCAGAAGACCAGAACCAGAAAAATTTCCAGGTCCAACCACAACCCAGGGACTTCTGCAGGAGGGAATCCAGACAAGGATTTACAGATACAGGTCAAAGCTGGTAACCTAAGCCAAAATTGCCCTGAGGCAAGGAACTCCACCTTGGGCAAAAAATTCCACAGAAGTGGAATTGAGCGAGACTCCTAGGACAGAGATCTCTGGAAGAAACAAGCTCCACTGGGAGCAGAAGCCAGTAGCAAATCCAGCCCTGGGAGCCAACCCAGTCCTGGAACACTGGCAGACCAGGATTGAACCAACGACCTGACTCAAAGTCTGTGACCTCCACCAGAACCAGAGTGGGACTGACCCAGTTACCTAAGACACAGAGAGAACAGGCTCCACCAGGAGCAGAAGCCAGGAGGAAACCCAGTCCTGGGACATGGGCAGATCAGGATTGAACCAGCAACCAGATCGAGTCAGCAATCACCACCAGAACAGATCTACTCCAAGCCAGGGACTTCTGCAAGAGGAGATCCAGAGCAAGATTTACAGAAACAGATCAAAGCCAGCAGCCTAGGCCAAAGTAAGCATGACACAGCAAACTCCAAGGGAGCAGACCAAAGCACAGGAGCACTGAGCTACCTCCAGGAACCAGAATAACTAACGGGGTAACTAGAACTGTGACACTGACTGTACCACTAGGAAAACCATCTTAGTTTTGGATTCACTGGCACCTAGAAGATTATTCAACAGAATCTCAGACAGCCCCAACCATACCTATTACAAGAAAAGATGAGTAGAAAAGGTAAGATCACATGCTATGCCACAAACAGCAACACAATACCAGTAAAACCTAAAGACCCTACAAAAGTAAGACCTGAACAACCAAATGTGGATGAACCAGAAGAAAATTATCTAAAAAATAACCCCAAGAGAATATTTGAAATTCTTAAAGATGAAATGAGAAATTCCCATAAATAAATGGAGGAAAAGACAAACAAAAAACTGGGAGACATCAGCAAATCACTTAAAGAAAACCAAGAAAAAGAACTCAAACATAAAAAAGAAACTATTCAGGACTTGAAAACTGACATAGAAAAAAATAAAGAAAACACAAGCCAAGGGAATTATAGAAACAGAAAACATGAGAAAAAGAGCAGGAACCAAAAATGCAAGCATGAACAACAGAATACAAGAAATGGAAGAGAAAATCTCAAGCCCTGAAGATACAGTAGAGGAAATAGACTCATCAGTTAAAGAAAACATTAAATCTAACAAAAACTTAGCCCAAAATATCCGTGAAATATGGGACAACATAAAAAGGCCAAATCTTAGAATAATAGGTATAGAAGAAGTTCAACTCAAAGGCACCGAAAATGTATTTAACAAAATCATAGAAGAAAACTTTCCCTACCTAAAGAAAGATATGGCTATGAAGATACAAGAAGCTTACAGAACACCAAATAGACTGGATCCAAAAAAAAAGTCCTCTCGCCACATAATAATCAAAACACTAAACATACAGAGTAAAGAAAGAATATTAAGAGCCGCAAAGGAAAAAGGCCAAGTAACATATGAAGATAGACCTATCAGAATTACACCTGACTTCTCAGTGGAGACAATGAAAGCCAGAAGGTCATGGTCAAGCATTATGCAGACATTGAGAGACCACGGATGCCAGCCCAGGCTACTATACCCAGCAAAACTGTTGATCACCACAGAAGGACAAAACAGGATATTCCATGACAAATCTAGATTTCACCAATAACTAGCCACAAACACAGCCTTTAACAAAATACTAGAAGGAAAACTCCAACCCAAGGAAGATGGCTACACCAACAAAAACTCACACAATTGATGATCTCATTACAGCAAATCCAGAAGAAGAAAAAAATGCACAAATTAACATCACCAACGATGAAAACTAAATTAACAGTAGATAGCAAACACTGGTCATTAATATTCCTTAATGTAAATGGACTCAACTCACTTATAAAAAGGCACAGGCTGACAGATTGGATACGAAAACAGAATCCATCCCCCTTCTGCATACAAGAAACGCATCTCAACCTCAAAGACAGACATCATCTCAGAGTAAAAGGTTGGGAAAAAATATACCAATCAAATGGACCTAAGAAACAAGCAGGTGTAGCTATCCTAATATCGAACAAAATAGACTTCAAGCTAAAATCAGTCAAACGAGACAAAGAAGGACATTTCATATTAGTCACAGGAAAAATCCATCAAGAGGAAATTGCAATACTGAACTTCTATGCCCCAAATACAAGGGCACTCTCATATGTCAAGGAAACACTTCTAAAGCTTAAATCATATATTAAACTCCCCACACTAATAGTGGGAGACTTCAACACTCCCCTCTCACCACTGGACAGGTCAATCAGACAAAAAATGAACAGAGAAATAAAGAACTAACAGATGTTATGACTCAAATGGACTTAACAGACATCTATAGAATATTCCATTCAAACAGAAAAGAATTTACTTTCTTTTCAGCACCTCATGGAACCTTCTCAAAAGTGGACCACATACTCAGTAACAAAACAAACCTCAACAAATTCCAAAAAAATTGGAATAACCCAATGTACCTTATCAGATCACTATGCTTTAAAACTAGAAGTAAACAGCAATACCAATTCCAGAAAACCCACCAACACATGGAAATTAAACAATGCTCACCTGAATCATCAATGGGTCAAGGAAGAAATATAGGGGGAAATTAAAGATTTCCTAAAATTCAATGAAAATGACCACACAACATACCCAAATTTATGGGACGCAATGAAAGCAGTGTTAAGAGGCAATTTCATAGCACTAAATGCCTACATAAAGAAGCTGGAAAAATCCCACACTAGTGAATTAACAGAACATTTAAAAACTGTAGAACCAAAAGAAGCAGACTCATCTAAGAGAACTAGATGGCAGGAAATAATCAAATTTGAGAGCTGAAATCAACAAAATAGAAACAAAGAAAACAATACAAAGAATCAATGAGACAAAGAGTTGGTTCTTCGAGAAAATCAACAGAATTGACAAACCTTTATCCAAACTAACCAAAAGGCAGAGAGAGAGAATATCCAAATGAACAAAATCAGAAATGAAAAGGGGCACATAACAACAGACACGGTGGAAATACAGAGGATCATCAGGTCATATTTTGAATACCTGTACTCCACAAAATTGGAAAACTTAAAGGAAATGGACAACTTTCTGGATAAATATCACTTACCAAAATTAAATCAAGACCAGATAAGCAAATTAAACAGACCTATAACTGCTGAAGAAATAGAAACTCTCATAAAAAGTCCCCCAACCAAAAAAACCCAGGAGCAGATGGTTTCAGCTCAGAATTCTACAAAATTTTCAAGAGGAAATAATACCAATACTCCTCAAATTATTCCACACAATAGAAACAGAGGGAATATTGCCAAACTCTTTTTATGAGGCTACAATTACCCTGAAACCCAAACCACAGAAAGACAATACTAAGAAAAAGAACATTGATTACAAAGATTAAAAAGATTACAGAATGTTGATGCAAAAATACTAAATAAAATACTAGCAAACTGAATCCAAGAACTCATCAGAACTATCATCCACCATGACCAAGTCAGCTTCATCCCACAGATGCTACCAAGGAACTTCTACAACTCATAAACACTTTTAGCAAGGTAGCAGGATATAAGATTAACTCAAAAAAAATCAGTAGCCCTCCTGTACACAGATGATAAAAGGGCTGAGGAAGAAATCAGAGAATCAACACCCTTCACAATAGCCACAAATAGCATAAAATATCTCAGTGTAACTCTAAGCAAACAAGTGGAAGACCTGGATGACAAGAACTTTAAATCTTTGAAGAAAGACATCGAAGAAGACACCAGAAAGTGGAAAGACCTTCCATGCTCTTGGGTAGGCAGAATTAATATAGTAAAAATGGCAATCTTACTGAAAGCAATCTACAGATTCAACGCAATGCCCAGCAAAATTCTTCAAAGACCTCGAAAGAACAGTCCTCAACTTCATTTGGAAAAGGAAAAAACCCAGGATAGCCAAAACAATTCTGTATAATAAAAGAACTTCTGGAGGCTTCACAATCCCTGACTTCAAACTCTACTACAGAGCTACAGTACTGAAAACAGCCTGGTACTGGCATAAAACAGACAGGAGGACCAATGGAACTGAATAGAATACCTGGATATCAATCCACACATCTTCGAGTACCTGATCTTTGATAAAGAAGCAAAAAATATCAAATGGAAAAAAGAAAACATATTTAACAAGTGGTACTGGCATAGCTGGATATCAACATGTAGAAAAATGAAAACAGACCCATGTCTATCACCATGCAGAAAACTCAAGTCCAAATGGATCAAAGACCTCAACATAAAGCCAGCCACACTGAAGCTTATAGAAGACAAAGTGGGAAGTACACTTGAACACATTGGCACAGGGAACTACTTCCTAAATAGGACCCCAGCAGCACCGACTCTGAGAGAAACAATTAATAAATGGGACCTCCTGAAACTGAAAAGCTTCTGTAAAGCAAAGGACATGCTCAACAAGACAAAACGAAAGCCTACAGAATGGGAAAAGATCTTCATTAACCCCACATTAGACAGAGGTCTGATCTCCAAATTATTCAAAGAACTCAAGAAATTGGACACCAAAAGATCACATAATCCAATAAAAAAAAAAATGGAGTACAGACCTAAACAGAGAACTGTCAACAGAGGAATCTGAAATGGTTGAAAGACACTTAAGGAAATGTTCAACATCCTTAGTCATCAGAGAAGTGCAAATCAAAACAACTCTGAGATTCCATCTAACACCTTAAGAATGGCCAAGATCAAAAACACTGATGACACCTTATGCTGGAGAGGTTGTGGGAAAAAGGGAACACTTCTGCATTGCTGGTGGGAATGCAAGCTGGTACAACTCCTATGGATGTCAGTGTGGCGATTTCTCAGAAAATTAGGAAACAACCTTCTGAAGACTCAATAATACCACTTTTAGGTTTATATCCAAAGGATGCTCTATCTGCCACAAGGACATGTGCTAAGCTATGTTCATAGCAGCTTTGTTTGTCATAGTCAGAACCTGGAAACAATTTAAATGCCCTTCAATCAAAGAATGGGTAAAAAAAATGTGGTACATTTATACAATGGAGTACTACACAGCAGAAAAAATAATGACAGCTTGAATTTTGCAGGAACATGGATGGAACTAGAAAACATTATTTTGAGTGAGGTAACCCAGACCCAGAAAGACAATTATCACATGTACTCACTCATAGGTGGTTTCTTTAACATAAAGCAAGAAAGCCAGCCTACAAACCACAATCCCAGAGAACTTAGACAACAATACGAACACTAAGAAAGACTTACATAGAAATAATCTACATGGGAAGTAGAAAGTATAAAAAGGCAAGATCTCTTGAGTAAATTGGGAGCATGGGGACCTTGGGGGAGGATTGAAGTGGGGGAGAAGCAGGGAGGGGAGCAGAGAAAAATGTAGAGCTCAATAAATATCATGGAAAGAATAAATAATTAATTAAATCAAAAAAGTAGTCTTATTAAGAAACATCTATACAATTTATGTTTTATAACAAGTAGTACATTTTAAATTGCTGTATTTGAAGATAGTAGACATAGTTCTTAAGTGGCATGAAATATAGGGAGACACATGCTCTGTGCTTCAGTCATTTGTATTTCTGAATAAAGAAAAGGACACTTAAGTTATTAAAAACATTAACTTGAAGGAAATAACACATTTAAAACAAACTACATAGAACTTACCTGGGCAATTTTGTTTCTGTCTCCTTGTATGTGTTTGGGTAGAAATTCATAGTCAAAAGCTATCACCTTGGGGTTATTAGTTTCTTCAACACCTGGCCTGCTGGTTTTGTGTTTTACGATGTTAGCTGTGTTAAGGACAAGAATATAAAGTTTTCATCCAACTACTATTTCAGCCTAAAATATTGTTATTTCCAGTTACCTAATCAATTCTGGATGCTTGCAATATCCTGGTTACTTAACACTCTGCTCATGGCCTATTCTCATAAAAGCTTAAGGTGGCATGGGTCCAGAATTTATAAAACCCTTAAATGAGGCCGTGTTTAACACTGGTAATTTGAGTTTGAGTTGTCTATATTTTTGTCCCCATGATCATCCCAAAGAATCTGTCATTCCTTCTTCCTTGTTTTTTTTTTCTGTTTTTATTTCATTTTTTTTCCTGGTTGTTGTTCCTCTTTCCTGCTTGCTCCTGCTTTCTTTGCTCTTCTTTCTCTGGTTTTGTGAGATGGAAGCTGCTCAGGACTGAGACCTTGTCTCCATTCTAAGACAGACCTATCAACCTGTGAATTGCCCTCCTAGTGCTCCTTTATCTGCGTGCTGCACATTTGGATACATTAGATTTTTCACTTTCATTCAATTCAGAATTTATTTCCTATATCTTTTGTATTTGAATTGCAGGTTATTTGGGAACATGGTATTTTGCTTACAAGTGCTTTGGGGCTTCCAGATAGTAATTATTTTGATTTCTCATTTTGTCAAAAATAATTTAATTATTGTAGCCTAAAATATCTATCTCAAGGCTTATTTTTGTGTTGCTGGTGCAGGATTCTGTAAATAATTTTCTGTGTGATTACTCATTGCTGAGAGAAGGCTGTTGAATTCTCCAACTGTAACTGTAGATCTTTCTCTTTGTTCTTACACTTCTATTTTTGGTAAATTTATTTCTATTTTTTATGATAATACATTTTATTGTTTTTAGGCACCTGGGTGTTCAGGATTATTATTTATGCTAGCTGTTCTATCATTGCATCATTATAATACAGCTCTTTCCCCAGAAACATTTTCTGCTCTGAAATTTATCTTTTTATATTAAGAGAGTCCATATGTTCTTTTGATTACTATTAGTATTTTTGTTCTGTTCTAACTAATGTTTGTGTCTTCCTAGTTAAACAGGTTTCTTGCAGGCAGTATACAGTTGGATCTTGCTTTTGTCAAATCCAACAATCTCTGCTGTTTATTTTAGGGTATTTTGAACATTTTTATTTATTATATTGGAGTTTTCTGTCTTTCTCACCTTGTTTCTCTTTATAGTATGTCTTATGGACTTTTTTTGATTAAACATATTTTGTGAATTGACCATCTCCACTCTAGTTAGTTTTATATAACTCTACATTATCTTATTTGCTGTGTTAAGTTTTATATGATACATTTTATCATAACATAGTTTTCTTTCACAGGATTTTACATGATTTTGTGCATAGTAGAAAAATCTTTAAAGAGTATTCATATGTTTCTCCCCTGCCAACTTTAATTCATTCATTCACATTCATTTTGCTTTTATATTATTTCCATCCTTGTCTTAAATAATGAGTATCATTCAAAGTGATTTAAATAAGAGAAAACATATAATTTTGTGTTATGTTAAATATTTATTTACATAGTTTCAATTTCTAGTAGTTTATCCCTTTAGTGAAAATCTAAGTTTTCACATTATGGCTTTGTTTTCTTGATGAATTTCCTACAACATTTCTTGAAATGCAGGCCTGCTGGTAAAGAATGCTTGCATATCTGAAAAATATCTTTACTAAATTTGCTTTTGAAAGGTATTTTTGGTGGTAAGAGAACAATAAGATAATTTTTCTTTTGCTGTTTAATTGCCTCAGACTTCTATTATTTCTGATGAGCACTCTAATATACATAAATAAATATTTATTTCCTCTTGTTTCTAATTTAGCATTTTCTCTTTACATCTAGTGCTAAATAATTTAATTAAAATGTGTCTTTATTGTGGTTCCTTTTTATTTTTGAACTTTATTCAACTTTTTTGGTCTATAAATGGTAACTTCTATAAACTTTATAACATTTGGTCATTGTTCAGTCTTTCTTATTTCTCTGTTTAACCATTGATAATTGCTATTGCTGTAGTCTCATGAACCATTTTTTCTTCAGTGTCTAATTGCTGCTGATTCCTCCCAAGTGTTTTTCATTTCAGATAGTCTGTTGTCCTATATAAGTTCAGTATGGGTTCATGGATTTCTCTCTTCTCTCTTCCTCTCTTTTTCCTTCCCATACTCTCTCCCCCTTTCTCTCTTTCTTTTCTTCCCCCTTGATTTATACAACCCAGTGTGACATCAAATTCATGATCCTCCTGCCTCAGCTTCCTGAGTAGTGGAGCATTATGGGTCTTTTCAAAATTTTCTGTGTCTCTCCTTACCATGCTGACATTTTCCTTTGTTTTTAAATAAGTAAAATATAGTTGTAATGATGTCCCTCTCTACTCTTCCGTTATCCATTGTGCTTTTTGATAAGTTTTGACTGGTTTTTATCCTCAAAGTGGGTTGCTTTACTTTCTTCTACTTTCTTTTCATGACTGATTTTTTTTTCTTATGGCTGCATAACCCAGTCTGGTTTTGAAGTTAAGTCCTCTTCCATAAACTTCCTGAGGGCTGAGATGACAGATGAACACCGCTGCACTCAGCTGCATTGCAGCTTTTACTGGGTGCCAGAGATTCTTAAATTTAACTTGTTGATTACTGGGATGTTTTTATTCTTTGAAGTAGGCTTCAGGTTTGTTCTGGTGAGCAGCCTATATGTTTGGAACTAGCTCCCCCTATTAACTTGTGTTTTAAAATTTTAAATGACAAATAGCATAATCTAAGCTATAGATTTTCTTCCTAATGTAACAAAACCCTTCCACATGACTTGTGAATTATGAGATTTTAAATTCTGGCTTATACATGTTTGGCACTCAATACAGCCTTTGCCCACTCCTCAAATCTTTCTCTGTTATAGCCATTAGCTAGAAATCATGCCTCTTCTAAATGCTTTATTTGTAAAACTTCTTCCTCTCTCTTCCTGACCTATTGTCCTTGCCCTAACCATCAATGGTCAACATCAACTCAAGAAGTATATATAGATCTTGAAGCTGCCAAGACCTTGAAGTACCAGCTATTTAATTACAAAATGTCTTTGACAAGACTTAAGTAATGTTTAAAGCCATAGTTTAGACAGTAAGGTCACAGATCTTGACCACAGATTTAAAGTCATAGGCACAGGTGCTTCTTCAAAAAAGTCAAATAATTAGAGGAAGTTTTTAGTAACAGAAAAAGATGGCAAGGTGTACTTACAGTTCTGACACATTCCGATGTAGAGGACGTAATTCATCCCCATGGTTGCTTGCTGTACGATTGAGGGGTTTTTGTGGGAACACAGGAGTGAGAGCTCTGCTACCAGGAGACCTAAACACGGGGCATCGATGCTTGGCTAATTGGATAGCAAAGGAGAAAGTTCATTAGATTTGCATAGTCAACATTAAAAGTTTGTAATGGATCTGGTGCGGGATTCGACTGTGTATGCTGTGAATATCATTGGTTAATAAAGGAACTGCTTTGGGCCTATAGCAGAGCTATAGGGGGACAGAGCTAGATGGAGAAAACTAAACTGAATGCTGGGAGAAAGGGGACAGAGTCAGGGATAAGCCATAGGAAACTTTACCTGGTAAGGCACAGCCACATGGCGATACACAGATTAATAGAAATGGGTTAAATTAACATGTAAGAGTTAGCCAATAAGAATCTAGAGCTAATAGGCCAAGCAGTGATTTAAATTATATAGTTTCTGAGTGATTTTTTCAGTTCTGAGCAGCCGGGACAAACAAGCAGTCTCCTTACTACATGGATCCTCTTAAATAGGGGGGTACCAGTTAGCAGCAGTTTTCAAGCTATGGGTCCTGACCCCTTTGGGGATGAATAACCCTTTCACAGGAGTTGTCTAAGACCAATTAAAAACACAGATATTTACATTACAATTCATAACAGCAAAATTACAGTTATGAAGTAGCAATGAAAACAATCTTATAGTTGGGGGTCACCACCACATAAGGAGCTGTATTAAAGGGCTGCAGCATTAGGTAGGTAGAGAGCTGCTGCCCTAGAGTCTTAAAACCCTGTACACAGGTTCCTGGGCTCTGCTGTTGAGGTTCAGTTGATGTGGGATTCCCCTCTGCATGCTGTGAATACCATTGGTTAATAAAGAAACTGGCTTGGTCTGATAGGGTAGAACAAAACTAGGCAGGGAAAACTAAACTGAGTGCTGGGAGAGAGAAGGTAGAGTCAGAGAGAAACCATGTAGCCCCACTGGAGACAGATGCTGGACCTTTATCTGGTAAGCCACAGCCATGTGGTGATACACAGATTACTAGAAATGGGTTAAATTAAAATGTAAGAGCTAGCTGATAAAAAGTTAGAGCTAATAGGCCAAGCAGTGGTTTAATTAGTACAGCTTCTGTGTGATTACTCTGGGTCTGAGCTGCTGGGCAGCCGGGAAATGAACAAGCAACCCTCTTTACAACACTCAGTTTCCTTCACTGTGAAATGAAAGCAAGCACTGTGTTTGTAACAGGTGCTATAGGGACAGTGGCAGTGTGTGTGTGTGTGTGTGTGTGTGTGTGTGTGTGTGTGTGTGTGTTGGGGGTCCCTAGAGAGCTGCTTGAGTAATTCAACATTAGTTTATATTTCCTAATCCAGGTAGCAATCGGTAGGTAGCAAAGGGCTTGCTGGAGGAGGGAGACAGCGATGGGCAGAGACCTGTAGGCATCTCTTGTTGGTGTTCAGCTCAGTTCTGAAGTTCTGAAGGACTTCAGACTATTGTAAAGTTCCACTTTTCCTATGGGAAAATGCTCTAATCTACTCTAGGGGGAAAGGTGAAGCTGTTTTCTTCTCAGAGTTTGTTGACACTTGCCAGAGAAATTGATTTTGAAAAGAGCTCACAAGAACAAAACCCTCAAAGCTTATGCTTTTCCTTCCCAAGCTGTTGTCACAGTTGGTGCCATCCCTCCCTACAGTTTCTTTGATGTATTAGCTAATTGGATATTTATATTTTTGTCTTGAATAATTTGTCTCCCTGGATTAAAGGCAACTACAGAAACACGTGGAAATGATGAGATGGCGGGTGTGTGTTTTTATGAAGATATGAATATCATTTATCAAGTTTGTGGGAGATAGTTTTTTTTTTTAAAGATAAAGTGCTTCATCAGTCTGTAGTTTTGTGCAGTAGTGGCATGGCTGTCAAGATATTTCTTCTTAGCAAGATGAGTGATTATTGTCCTAGGTAGATGGTTTTGGTGTTTTCTCTTGCAGGTGTTCGTGGAAGAAGTTAAACTCCAAATGCACCTTCTAGAAAGATGCCAAGACCTGTTCTATTTCTTTCTACACTTTCTGTGCCATCCCCTCTGTGTCTGTCCTCCCCAAGGCCCTGTGAATCCCAAGGCCATAACTGAACTGGGGGGGCCTCAGTGGGAGAAGGGAAGACAAAATGGATCTCTTTCTTCCTTGGGTGTCCTTAAACTCTTTTCATCCACACTTTTGTGTGACGCTATCCTGGAATGTTCCATTTTAGGGGCCCTACAACCCAGAATTCCCAAGTGGGTAACAGGACCCACCTAGTTCTAGGGAGATGTGTTCTCATCCCCTGGGTGGCCCGCTCTTTGGTTCAGCCTGCCGACTTTCTCAGTTCTATGGACTGACAAGATCTTTAGGACCACTCCTGAGCTATGAGCCTAAGGAGTGGTGATGCTGAAAATTTCTTTCTATATTGGACATGATAAATAAATACTTCATAACTTAGGTCACTGAAGCAGGGGACAGACTGTTTACAGGGGAGTTCCTAAGGGTATACCGCGTTACAGTTCTTGCCTTTCATACTCTCTGGTTATTCCTCCTCATGAACACATGGATGTAACTTTTGAGTTTGCAAAAAAAAAAAAAAAGCTATTGGTAATTTCTCTCTGTAGCATGGTAGGTGTGGCTGTCTAGATTGTTAGCAGGGCAGGCATTAGGGTTGGCCAAGTGAAGAGGAAGCCTACAGCTTAACTGCAAACAGTTCTTTCAGATGACTGTCAATCCCAGTTTTCAAAATTCAGGCTTTTTGAGAACTTTAACAGGCTATGCTCCACTTTTGTGGAAAATCTACCCAAAGTAGGTTTGCTACTAAAGTTAAGGACTCGTGATCAAATTTCTGCCCTCTGCTGTTTTATTGCAGACATTTACAGATCCTATCTTTCTTCAGTTCCTTGTCTTGGAAACAATGATGGATTTAGGAGCTAGATGTCAAAGGGAACTACTTCTAAGCATTTCAGCTGCTTCATCTGGAAGCTATACCTGCATCTAACGATCAGCTTCCACTTCTACTTCCAACAGCAGGTGGACAGGTTTTATTTATTTATTCCCAATACAATAAATCCCAATTTAACTCAAACACATGTTGTTTTAAGCTACAACAACTCTTTTCGAAGAGTCACTCCTTTCTTCTTTTTAATAAATCTTATAGTGTGTGTGTGTGTGTGTGCGCGCGCACGCGCATGTGACTTTTGATTATCACTCATGTTTAAGAATGTAAATGGTATGTAAGACTCCCTTGCTGAGGATACCACATGCTTTGGTTGCAGCATATGGATAAATCAAGCTAGGACTGAATTGGAATCTCACTTCCTGCTGGCTAGCATTCATAATGCCAGGAGGCCTTATATAAAATGCTGGACAAAAAACGTTATCAATACTTTACCTAGCCATGGACTCTGCACACTATAAAACTGATCTGTCAGACAAGATATGCACATGGGTGAAATAATGGTACAGCTGACTGGTGCCAGGCATAACCAATCACTCTCTTGGATCTGAAGCTCTTCTGAAAGAGGAAATACATGCCTAGTACTATCATCCTGTCAAATGCCTGTGTTGAAGGAGGGCACAGACTGTATTGGGGATCTTCATCACCAATGTGCTGCTAAGTAGACATGTGGTCAAACATGTGATCTTCTAAATATTTTTGTTTATATCCATGTAGTGGCACTTTCCTCAGCCTTGGTCAGAGGAGCTGCTCTTTGAAGCAGGCCACTGTCAACGTGGAGACCCATAGCTGGTCAGAGTGCCAAGAACAGTGACCACGGAGAACCCAGCCCTAAAGAACACATCTCCATCCACTCTCCACTCTGTTCAAAGCCTCAAGGTTCTTGGAAGATAAAGATAAATGATTACAAGACCCAGAGGACAGGGAAGATTGCTTAGAAATACTATTTTCTGGATAGGCTGTGGCTGTTGCAACCATGAAAAAGATAGCTTCGGCCTCATGCACAGAACTTGAGCAAAATGATAAGGTATGAAGGCGGGAGGGAGGGAGACCACTGTGAAAGGAGGTGAGCAAGAGGGGAGCATGGTAAGAGCATCATAAGGGCATATATATACATATATATTACATTGTATGTGTGTGAAATTGTCAAAAAGGTATAAAATTGGAAAAATGCTTGTAATAATGCTCATGGTAGGGGTTTTGATTGGAAGCAAGGCTCATCACCTAGGTACTTTGCTTTGGAATTATTAAGGCTCCCCACTTTCTAGAATGCTTAGCAAAGGTTTTCAGGGGAAAAGAAGTCCTCACATGTGCCTACCAGCGAGCTTCAACTTATGTGAAGCTTATGGGGGACACTGAGTCTTTAGTATAAATTTTCAATTAATCCTTTCAATTAACACATACATTTCATTGTCCCTCTATTTTCTTGGCTGTAGCCTTCCCCAGTGCCTTTTACAGCTGTGCAATCCCAGTGCCCATGGCTGCTGCCCCTGAGCTCCTCTGTAAGGGGTATTGCTTATCACTCTTTGTTTGGTCTGCCTTCTGGAAGTTCACCAGTAAAAGCCCTACCTGCATGTATGCCTTTATGCTGGAAGAGGGCATCAGATTCCACTATAGATGGTTGTGAACCACCATGTGAGTACAGGACCTCTGAGGAACAGTCAGTGCCCTTAACCCCTGAGCTGTCTCTTCAGTCTCCCCTGCCCCTTTTCGTCTATCAAGACAGGGTTTCTCTGTGTAATAGTTCTGGCTGTCCTGGAACTCACTTTGTAATCCAGAATGGCCTTGAATTCACTGAGATCCACCTGCCTCTGCCTCCCAAAGGCTAGAGGCATGCACCATTACCACCGGACTAATTTTTGTTTGTTTGTTTTGTTTTGAGACAGTGTTTCTCTGTGTCTCCTGGCTGTCCTAGAACTTACTCTGTAGACTGGCTGACCTTGAACTCATAGAGATCCACCTGCATCTGCCTCCCAAGTGCTGGGACTAAAAGCGTGGGCCACCACTGCCTGGCATTCATCTTTAAATGTGCCAAAGGAATGAAGATGGGAGCCTTCTTTCTATTAGTGGCCCAATATGGCATTCCTAGTTTACGTGTTTCAGCCTGTAGAAAGCGGCCACCTTTAACTGAATGAACAGGGTATCCGTGGAGTGTGGGGGTGTTTCTCTACTCTAATGTCTACACAGTCATGTGAGAGGAATCATCACTTTTTAAAGTGTTTTTAATAAGACACAAGTGGTAGTCAGGATTCTTCAGTAGTCTACCTAGGCAAGGATGGTTTATAGAAGAAAAGTCTCCACCTAGTATCTGGACAATATTGTAGCACAGAGTATATAGTTACACATAATCAGAAAACAGACAAATATTCTTGTGCCAGATACTGAGAGAGACATATTAGACCTGTCAGAAGCCCAGCTTTTAATTTATTAACAGTAGTTTGGATTATGTTGTTAGATGAATGTAACTATATATATGAATATTTATAACTATATAAATGTTTTATATATAATATAAATGTAGCTATAGATATGTTTTTATATAAATTTTATTTATTAAACCATTTTTCTAAGACTTTTTCAAGAAAGCTAGCTTAATGAGGTTTATGTCCTCATGACCATAGTAAGCAGCTGGGTCTCTAGCAACGCTCTGAAAAATGCTGATGTGCTGCCATCTGGTGGCTTTTTGTGACCACTGCAGACCATTTCACTATTAGGTTATCCTATTTGGACTTGCCCATTCTGTTGTAACTAACAATGTGCGGCTTTGGGTTCATACCTGAACGTGTGTGGTTACATTTTTCATACCTGAAGTGTCCTGTGATCAAAGGAGCATGTCCTATGCTGCAGTAATGGAGAGAAAAAAGCGAGTGGTAGTATAAGAGACAGCTTCCAAATGTCTAACCTACTCTCTGAGAATGGCTTAATGGAATCTATCAATATATTCAGAGAGAAGCGTGTCAGTAGACCACAGATAAACAGCTGGCATCAAATAATTGCTGGGTGGATAACATGTGTTAGGAACACAGAAAATAAATGAGAGATGAGCTTTTCTTGATCCTAAGCCTCATTCAAATAATTAAATGAACAATTAGTAGAGCATATATAAATGTTTTATATGCAAAGACAAACAAAGGACAGATTCAGTGAGATTGGTATTGGCCTTTTAACCTCAATCAGCCTTTGGGTTGAGAGCTGCACTGGCACCCTGTGAGAGGCTCACCAGCCAGAGACATCTAGTTATTGTACCTAGACCCTTGACCATTTGGAAATTACTTAGAGGGTAAACTAGAAAAGGAGATACTGAGATAAGCATCCACAAGAGGGAAATGTCCACAGTGTGAGGTTTCTAAGAAAGTGGACAATGAGTTATTCAAAGCATAAAGCTTGACAATTAGGACATCTCTTCAATTTCCATGTGAAATTCAACAACCAATCCTGTTAGTATCCCAGTATTTGTGAAGCTGTGAGGAAAAAGGACACTCTAAGAATACAAATCATGTTTTAATGAACCTTAGCTACTCATGTCTTTCTCCTAATAATTGCTCCACTAAGCATGTCCAGATACATATCCAGACCTGCACAGAATGCTTTGCATTATGTAAGGTAGAAAAATGAAAATGCACCTTGATAATCATCAACCAGAAAGTAAGAAACATCAATCGTAACAAGCCAAAGCCATGAGACACACACATTACATTTAGAAGTGTGAAATAAAGCTACATATATTGAGACATCAATGGGACGCCGTGTTTACAAGCCCGATGAAGAACCGTAAGTAAACACAGGGCAACCATGGACACATGGCTTGACAGGGCACATCACACTAACAAGGACAGAGTGCAGTAAGAAAAGCATAAGGGAAGGTGTAGACTTTAGTGTGGTCAACAGTAGAAAACTCAAGGATTAGCTGTTGGGAGCACAAACACCCTTGCGCTCACAGATAGCAGCACTACAAATCCCAGGAGTGTTAAACACACGGGGCTGGGACTGGAGAGGTGGCTCAGCGGTTAAGAGCCCTGACTGCTCTTCTAGAGGTCCTGAGTTCAATTCCCAGCCACCACGTGGTGGCTCAAGACCATCTAAAATGGAATTTGATGCCCTCTTCTGGCCTGTAGGCATACAGGCAGATAAAACACCCATATATTAAAAAATAATAAATAAAATTAAAAATAGCACCCAGGATGTTTTATGTTTTCAAGAAAAATGTGCATAACCTATTTTTCTATCCAGAAGACTCAGAAATGCAGATGGTTAATAGCCTCATGATTTACACTATCTGGACAGCCAGGTTGTACCTAGCTCCCATGTGCAGGATGGAAAGTGGCTAATAGTCTAGGTGATCTTTGCATTATCTGTATGGCTAGGGGTACCCCCTAACTCCCACAACCAGTACTGGAAGTGGCTAATAGCCTAAATGACCTCTACACTATCTGATGATCAAGACCACACCAGATCCTTAAGATAATACAGGCAGCCTAGCTCTAGAACCCATCTTCTTGGAACAAAGGACATGCACTTTGAGAAGAGTTTTGATAGAATTGTGTTGTCTTGTGCACAGGGGATTGCATTACACAAGGAAACTTTTTTCCCCAAAATCATACTGAACATAAATATGTTTACAGTAACTACTTGGGGTCAGATTCTAGAAGTTTGAACCAACATCAACTAACTAACTAACTAACTAACTAACTAACTAACTAACTAACTAACTAACTAACTAACTAGCTAACTAGTATTGAACCGGATTTCCTTCCTGCCTCATGTGGATTGTTACTCTACAGGCCATGTCATTTGCCAAGATCCCCTCCACCCCCCAGCTCCACAATTAGTTGTATACATTTAAAATAAAAGTCTAATAATACTTTAGAAAACAGGATGAAATATGTGACATTACAGATAACTCTGGGTCAGGAGAGAAGAGTCTAGATAGCAAAAATCTGGGGTTTTAGCACGCTCATAGTATGTGTATAAAGTAGAATGCTGTTTAGTCAATCACTGGAAAAAACACTGCTTTAGCTGAGTCACAGTCATGTAGGGTGTTGCCACTTTCTAGATAGCCCTCTCTACCAGCCCGTTGGTACTGAGCCAGGATCAGCGATCTCAAGCCCAAAGGCCTGTAAAACATCCCTGATGTGGGAATTCCCCTCTGCATGCTGTGAATACCATTGGTTAATAAAGAAACTGTCTTGAGCCTTTGATAGGGTAGAATAGAGCTAGGTGGGAAAGGTAAACTGAATGCTGGGTAAAAGAAGAAGCCATGGAGCGAGCCATCGCCAGAGACAGACACGCTGGAATCTTGCTGGTACCTTACCACGAGCCTCATAGTAAAATATAAAATACTGGAAATGAGTTAATACTAGATGTAAGAGCTAGCTAGCAAAATACTTAAGTGATTGGTCAATCTGTGATTTAAATAATATAGTTTCTGTATGGTTATTTCGGGAGTCTGGGCGGCCTGGAAATGAACAAGCAGCCTCTTACAACACAGCCCTCTAAAAACTCAGTCTCAAGTTGACAGCATTCCTTAAGTTGGTGACTTACATATTTTCTGACTCTCTTGGCTGCAAAGATTAGCACTCTAGTGATGACCATCATGGCTCGTTCTTGCAGGTACTGTTTATTCTGATTTATCCACATGACCATTTCCTGTTGGAAACATAACAGCTGTTTTAGAACCACAATATTTTCATTTTTGAAAGGTTCATCTTTGTAGTTTCCAACTCTACCAAGGCAGGCAGCAGCATCTATTTATTAGTCCATATTTGATCTCATTTTATCTAAATCTACAACAAAACCCCAACCCTTCAACTATTGTATGACTTTCACTATTATACTGACACATTTGTGTTTTATTAATTTTATTCAACAGTTACTAATATTCACTATAATCCAAACTTTCATGTGTCATTAAATGCTTTGTATCAGACTGTGATGTTATGCCACCTCTTTGTTTAAGTTCATATTTTCCCTTTAAAAGTATAGTATTTGTAGTTCACCTTTAAGAGAGTACTGAAATTGTATCTGATCCAGAAATGGCAACTTACCTGAAAAATCGTTCTGTGTCTTGATTTCTATATTCTGGAGACAGCATCTTGGGTTCTGTGTGCCTGCAGAACTACCACCATGAGGACACTGCTAGGATTCATGCAGAGATGTGGATAGAGTCACACCTAGACCTGCTTGGGTCATAGGCAGGAGAGTGGAAGATCCAACCCACTGTGGTGGCACTATTTCCTGAGTGGGTGGTTCTAGTCTATATAAATGAAGAAAGCTAGCTGAGTATAAGCAACCTAGCAAGCAGGCACCAAGGGGGTGTCATTCCTCTTTGCTGTCTGAATTCCTGCCATTGTGACTTCTTTGCAATTATGGATTATAGTTTTCAATTGTAAGTCAAATAAACCCCTCTCTCTCTCTTAATATGTATTTGTCAAGGTGTTTCATCACAGCTACAGAAATCAAACTATGACACAGTCCTTAACTCCAGCAGTGGTGGGACAGAAGGCAAACAGGTCTCCCCACAGAGTTTCCATTGTCATTAGACTCAAGCTATACCAACCCCCCAATTTCCATATACTTCCACAGAAGACATGACTTCTCAGTAGCCAGTAACACCATTTCCTAAAATTTAATCTTTTAATAACTCAAATAAAGGAAATGGGTAACTCTGTGAGTTATTTCACACCATCAAAAGTCTAGAGAAAAATTCCAGCCTCCCAGTACTAGATGGAGAGACAAATATGGCCAATTAAAAATAAACAGAACACGTTGGACTGTTTATATTGTAACAAAACCATTTGCTTTGTTTTTACCTTTAAGATCTGTATCTTGTAGAAATCTTTAGACACTAAAATAATAAGAGTATCTTCATACATGTTGAAAATATTTTTGTATAAATTCTGAAATACAGAACAGAAATGTGCAATTAACCAGCCAACCTTAAACAATATTTTACCAAATGTGTATAGCTTTGCATGTAAGCGCCCTAGTTTCCTCTGTAAACATAAGATGAGAAAGGAGAGGGGGAGGGGGCAGCGCTGCTGCTAAGATCTGACTCACTGGCATCTTCTATCGCTCATCAGTATCTTCTATCAGTTGCAGCTCTAGCTTATAGCTCACATGCACCATGCAGCAATGTGGACAAGATAGAAAACACAAATGCTGCTGATCTTGATCTTAGGCTTTTTTGTATTTGCTTCTGTGTTTGCCCCCATCCTGCCTTCCAGAACTCTCCTACAAGCTCCTTTGCCTTGCTAAACCAATTAACTCAAACTGGCTTCACTCATCTGTTCCGATGAACCTTGTACAATCTGTTAAATCCTTATCGTTGTAAGGATATCAGGGATATGGGTTAGTAAGACAAACAACAATGCAGGCAGGAGGTATGCACCGTGGAGCTTGCTGTGGTGTGTGCCAAGGCCTTATCATTAGACAAGGAAGGAGGCGCCTACCTCCAGGTCCTTGGTGTCCTCCGAGTTCCTCCCCATTGCTTGCACTGTGCTAAGATCTGGCAAGGAAAATACCTTCCTGAAAGATAACTCTAATATCATCAACTGTGACTCAAACTGCAGCAGTGGATCAACGAAACTGACAAGGAAAAGGAATATATTGGAGTCAGTGAGGTTTCAAATATGACCTAACTTGGTTGTAGTTTCCTTAGCATAAAATGTACAGTTTTGGGCTTTATGTGACATGCAGGTTTTGATATTCTCTTAACAATAGTGCATTAAGTATAAAAATGATGCTCTTTGAAAATATGGTATACAGTTATTTAGAAATCAGAATCTATTTACCTAGAAATAAAGTTATAGACTGATTACATGCCCAGCCAAATCCACAAATCCCACAGTGTACTTCAGATAATTGGACAGTATTATTACCACATGTTCCTAGCCAGTGATACTATGTTTTACACATGTCAATATTTCTTGTATTGTATGCTTCTTCAGGTTGATTGCTAAAGAAACCTGTCCACCATCAGCCAAACAATATCTGATTTTCAATCCAGAAACTCTAAGAGAGACCCTAAAATGTAAACAATGCTTGCTGAAACTGGTGAATGGAGAATGATTAAGGGTTTATTATGTTTTAAATCTATAACACTTGCAAGATATTTAGTTAGTGAAATCAGGGATCATTATAGCTTACATACCTAGAGTTCATGGCCAAGATAATGGATTGATGACTTAACAGGCCTGAGTATGCATCCATTAGCATTTCAGCTTCAAACTCCTAAGGACCACAGAAATAAAACAAAACCCAATGGATCAAGAATTACAGAACAGTGATATTCCTAACACCATGGTCAGGTCTCCCTTTTACAGAGAATGAAGGTAGCAAATCAGATGTTAAGAGTTTGTAGGATTAAAACTAGAAGTTCTGTGACTCAGCCAAAGTGTTGGCGGCTTTTTACAGCCAGCCGTTCTGCTTTTAGAACATTTCAGACTACCTTTGTATGGGATGCTCTTTACCAGGTATATGTCTGTATACCACTGAAAAGCTGAGTGCAGTCTCTTTGGTATAGGGTCAACCTATGGAAATGTTAGTAGGTAACTGAAGTTCAGTATTACTGCGGACCACCTAAATTCACACTAGAGAACAAGGATCAAGTGCCGTTTCATGAAAAGCTATCTAACATGGCCATGTAACCACTAAACATGGTAATTAAAGAGATCTCAATAGGAATATGCAATGATTCCCTCCAAACTGGAAAACTAGACCCCAGTTAACAAAAGCAACCCAGAGGAAAAAAGAGTGAAGGTATCAACACATTGCAACTCTGAAACTGAATGAACTCAACGAAGTGAAACTGAGATTTCAGAATGTTTTGCTTTTAGTGCCAACAGCCTTGGTACTAGGCTACTATCTCTACCACCAGACTTGGAGTTTTCTTACGGGCTCTGTCACTTGAAAATTACGTCACCACAGGAAAGTCACCTTCTGCCAATTTTTGCTTCTTTTCAAAGTGGGAAAAATTTAGCACTTCCCCTAGAGGGCTGTTGTGAGGCGTGAATGTGTGCTCATTTTAAACATTCAGAGATGCTAACTAGTATGCCGCGAGTGTCTCCTGTGTGTTAGCTGAAGTTGTTGCTTGAATGGGGAAGGTTGCTCTGTCTCTCTGTGACTCCCTCTGTCTAGATCTCTGTCTGTCTCCCTCCCCTCTCTCTCTCTCTCTCCCGTCCTTTCTAATCTGAGGCTGTATCTCTGAAATTGAGGACATTTTTCCTTCCTTCTTCCTACCTGCCATTCCTCCCCTGCCTGCTTCTTTCTTTCATCTTTCTTTTTTCATTCATGACAAAATATCTTATCTCCCTCCCATTGGCCATCACTTCTGCTCCAGTAAGTGGTGTAAGTAGTTGTAGCAGGTAAATCCCTGTTCATGAGAAAGTCATTCCCTTAGGGAAGTGTCTTGGCATGTTCTGTTCTTTGCTTTCTTGTATATCTGTGCTCCATCTTCTTCCTGGGATGCACTTCACTTTCAACTGGATATTTGCCATCCTACAAAATCCATTTAAGTCTTCTCTAAACACAGGTAAATTGGAAGGGCCCTTCAAGCATGAGCCTGTCCCATTGAACCTGCTTTACCTTCTTTATAAGTTACTGACATTTCTTAGCAACAACTTAAATCACTTCTCTGTTGGACTCTGAGCGGTTTGAAACTAGTCTCTGAATTTCATTTTGTGCTGCATCTCAAAGCTACAGTGACATATTGGACATGCCCCAGGTACTTTAAAGCTGCTTTTGAATGAACAAATGGATGAGTGGATGAATGAAATACCAACAATTTCCTTTTTTTTTACCCTTTGAGTTGGGAATGTTTCATGTCATAGTTAGCAAAATTCAACTCATCCATCAATGGTGACCAATGCTTTAATTTTAATTATCTTTAAAATTGTGATCTTTTTATACCTAGGACCATAATGAAACTGTGAATAAAAGTTTTAATAAGTATACTGGCCCATTCCTGAAAGATTACACATTTTATTGTGGTGGTGTTCCTTGTACTAATTTTGACTTAAATATCAGTAATAAAATGGCGATAGAGTTTGTTAAAGGTTCAATATTCCAATCCATGTTTTTTTAAAAAAAAAACTGATGGATGAATACTCACTAAGACAGTAAGTGTTCTACACACTTAAAGAGCAAAAAAATATACAATTAATTCTCTGACCTCTAGTAGTGAAGGACAAGAAAAGTGTCCAAAGGCCTAGGACAAAAGTCACAGAAGATAAATAGAAAAAAAGATGCAAAGCAGGATGACACCTGAACAAACAGATGATGTCATGTGAAGTGAAGCTGGGAGGGAGGGGCTGCAGTTTGGTGATTTCCACAGTAATGGTATCAGAGCGTGGAGACATGGAGAGCCATCAGGCTGTGGTGGTGGGTGGAGAATCAGTAGGCTTGGGTTAGACCCTTTAGAATTGGTGCTGAAGGTCATTTCCAAATTGCAGGAGAATGATTGAGAACATAATGCCATAGCGGAGAATAACGTAAACAATAGTTCCCCACCAAGCTGTCTTCATCTACCTATGCAAGTTAAGTATTAATTTCAATGTATTTGTAATAGAGACAGTGAGTGAGTTTTCCCCAAGGAGGAGACTTCTGATGCACTAACGAATGTCGTAGAATATCACATACCACGTGGTGCCACTTCATAGTGGACTGCAGGGTCTGGAGAGGAGTCGCTAGGCAGACAGAGGAGACAGTGTGTAAGGGTTAGGGTAATTCTCTTGTCACTGTAGATCTTATCTCTAAAACTGAAGTTGTGCCTTGGATGGTAAGACCACACACATACAGATGCACACACAGGAACACACACACGCACACACACTGACACAAACACATACCACACACACACGTACAAAATATACTACACATCCACATACAGAGAGACACACACCACAGAGACAGACACATTCACACCACACACATACCACATACACAGAGACATACATAAAACACACACACACAAATATATACACATACCACATATAGATATGCACACATTCACACCACACATGCACACAGACACATATACATCCACAACACACACACATACACACACACACACACACACACACACATATCCCAATAGTTCAGACCTTCCATCCCAATAGTTCCTCTATCCCAGTAGTTCAGGCCCAAAAGCCTTACTTGTATTTGAATTTTCTTGTAACATGCTGCCAGGTGAGATAGAGTCTTCCAATGATGCTGCAAGAGAGTGCAGGGCATTAATACGCAAAGCTGGGCCTTTCTGTTCGTTTGGTATTACTCTATCCATTTGACACTACACTGTTATAAGACGTGAAGCTTACATTGATTTCCAGCTTAGGTCTGCAAGCACCACACACTCAGTATCCTAACAAACACCAACCCTTAGTCATTTCAGCTTCTCTTGGTCCAAAACTAAGCATAGGCTCTTCATGCCCTCTGCTCAGGGTCCCTCTTTCCCAGACACAATGGTGTGAGCAAGGACTGCTGTCTCATCAAGCTGGGTGGGCATACTCTTCCAAGGTCACTTAGGTTATTGGTATAACTCACTTCTCGGGCCCATCAGGCCTGTGCCTTGTTCTCTGGTGGCTGTGGCTCAATTCCTAGAACCCACCTCCCATCCCCCATCACAAAGACCATGCCATGGCCTCCCACACTGTCTTGTTTCCAACAGACTAGAGCAAGAATTACAGGGCTTGTGACGTTAACTTGAGCCCACTCAGATACTCTCTCTTTAGATTAATTCAAAGACGACTTACCATTGCCCTTAATTATAGCTGTGAAACCCCTTCGTCTTAAAGCATAATGAAAACAAAAGCTAGTACATTCAGAGACTTAGTTCTAATCTTTAATTTTATAATGCAGGACTACTGGGACCAACAACACTGAGGTTTGTCTTTAAATTCTTTTTACAGACAGGCTTTTCATTGTATTCGTTACAAATTGTACTTTCTCCGTGTGTGATTCTTTGTAAAACAACAGCAGCAGCAACAAATCCATATCCACCACCTCGAAGTCCACTTGCCTTCGTCTTACTATTCTGTTCCCAGTAGGAATTTCCCCTCTTTTTATTTCCAACCTTTGAAAAGATTCCATTTGTAGCTGCTACCACTATAAACTGTATTGCTGGGATTTGGTTATAATTTAACCAGATTCATGTCTCTTAATCCAATCCATAACCATTTATTAATACAGTGGAATGTCGCCACAGTTTAAGCTAGGTTTTGTTGTTGTTGCTTTTCAATATTTTATTACATTTTCACATTGTGTGTGTGTGAGAGAGAGAGAGAAAGAGAGCACATGAGAGACAGAGGAGACAGAGACAGACAGAGAGAAAGACAGACATTGAGACAGACACTGAGACAGACAGGCAGAGAGGAGACAGAGGCCAACTCACAGAGAGTGTTCATGTGCTCTTTTAATATGAAGGGTCTATATTTTTTAAATAATGATTGACTTACTTTTTCTTTTTTTAAACTCTAGACAGAACTTGTTACTCCCCAAGTAGCAGCAAATACAAAATTTTCTCACTTCTATTAAAGGAGTAAGTCACAAAACAATCCCACACCAGTCTGGAATTATGGTTAATAAAAGGGTTATTTATTTAAAGGGAAAAACTTACAGATCACCATCCTAGACAACAGCCCTCTGCACAACCAGGGAAAAGAATCTGGTAGCCAGAAGCAGATTCCAAAGCAAGAGAGGGAGTGTACAGCTACCTCTGCTTTTTCAAGCCAAATAGACCATGCCCAAGTGGGCTGGTATCTTAAAGCTATTGGCTGAGGGAGTGGAAGGAGCTCCCACAGCACCCCCCCCTTTTGTTTAAGTAAGAGAGTTCTAAACCTACTACAAAATTATATACAATAAAAACAAATATCCTATTCTAACTAGCTTAAGTCTTGTATAATAAATAACTTGGCCAAGTCAAGAAATATGAGAGGAAAGTAACTACATTTATCTAGTCTTCAACCCCATCAAAGATCCAAGAAGGGAAATAATGTTACCTGAGTAATTAGGAAGTGCAATCAATCAACTTCCAAAACATGTAACAAATCACAGAGACAACTGGCTACCTGGGCAATCACCCAAAGTCACATTTGCAGCATTGAAGCAACCAACTTTGGCTAAGGCCTAGAATAACTGACAGATTATTTTTAAAGGCAAGTAATTTTTCAAAACCGTCTTACCCTGTCTTGGCAAGATTTGACAGTTCTGCTTATCCATTTCCGGATACTATGTATTTTGTCAGTAGTTGAGATATGGGCAATTCCATGCCCAGAGGCTGGTTTTGCCAAGAAGACAAGCTCCAAGTAGAGTGTCTTTCGTGCTCAATAGTCTCTCGGTAATAGATCGGTGTTGTCAGGAGCGATTGTGTCTCGCCACCACAGAACTCTGTTAGATTAAATGACATTTTCTACAGCTCTTTGAAGAGGTTGAAGATTATCTATTTATACAGAATATAATCTCTACATATCTAAAAAACCCAATTAGTCTAACTATAAATATGACAAACTTAGATGACTATTAATCTATAATTCTTAATACCTATCTAACTTAAAGACTAAGACAATAAACAACTGTGCAATAAATAAGGACAATGACCTCCTAATGTAAACAATGTACAAGTATAAACTGAAATATGGTAAATATATATCAATACATAAACAATATATAAGTATCTTAATCAGAGGTAGAAATGTCCACTACAATATGGTAAATATATATATATATCTCAATACATAAAAAATGCTTTAAACAGAGGTAGAAGCATGCATGCATACAATATTCAATATAATTTAACTTTGTATCCATATACAAGAATCTATGCCAATGTAATTATCTATAAACAATAACTCACAAATACCAATCTATTATCCCATCATCCTATTTTCCCTCCTTTTTTTTCCAAAAAGATCCCTGAGCTGATAAAATTCCTCCCCCAGCCCTCAACCGTATACTAATCATAATCAACCCCTAAATGATGTCTCTAAGCCTGAGGACAAACTTTGCTGGGAGAGGGGACGTCGTCCTCTAGAATTACTTTATGTAACAGGAATACATGCATTTTTTTCTTTCTAAATATTCCATGTTTCATGAAAGGAAATTAGTGATAGATCAAGGCTTTGTTTTAGTGGCATTTTCTTCCTCAAAATTCCCACATGAAGTTCTAGGATAGTTCTGGAATTTTCTCCATGATATAATTTTTGCTATCCTGTTTATGTGTGTGGTTTAATAAATGATGACCTATATTTTCCTTCATGTTTTTGAAAGTGGGTCTTCAGCGCTTA
This sequence comes from Ondatra zibethicus, assembly GCA_004026605.1. Classification (NCBI taxonomy): domain Eukaryota; kingdom Metazoa; phylum Chordata; class Mammalia; order Rodentia; family Cricetidae; genus Ondatra; species Ondatra zibethicus. The sequence continues at coordinate 4,454 of PVIU01021057.1, read as the reverse complement.
CACTGGCACTGAACTTGTAACCCTTTTGTTTCAGCTGCCCAAGTGCAGGCATGTACTGCCATGCCTAGTGTACCACCGTACCTAGTGGTGTGCTGCCATGTTTAGCTCTTTTATTAAACTATCTAGTCTCTTGAGTTTGCTGCTACCTGATGAACTTACTGAAATCTAGCATTAGTGAGGGAAAAATGTTTTCTGAAGAGAAATAAAATTTTAGAATATAACTGTTTAGGAAAGACACTTTTTTCTGGGGGGCTGGTTAGGTTACAAGTCAACCCAAGGGTCCCCAATGTATGCAAAGTAGAAGATAAATGATCTAAGACAGAAAAGAAGTAGATTTTTTTAGTGGTGGAATTTGTGTGCCAACTTCATTAAGTTGTTGGAGTCTCAGCTAGGTGTGCCTGTGCAAGTGTCTCTGGGGGCGAGAGACTGCCATTTCAATTGGTGGACTGTAGGAAGCAAGCAGCTGTTGCTACGGTGGGCAGGCATCACCCAGTCTGTTGAGGACTGCATAGACTACAGCAACCACCAAGTGTTCAGTTTGTTTTCTGTCTGGCGGTTTAGCCAGGACCCTGATTTTCTCCTACCCCTAACGCTCTTGGTCTCATACCTTTCGAATTGACTGGAATGTTCTCAGTCATCTGGCTCTCAGGATCTCAAACACCACTCTGTGCCATTGAGTTCCTGGGTTTCCAGCTTCCACACTGCAGACTGGGAGACTTTTCTGCCATGAGTCTCTGGCGAAGTAATTTCCTAACTTATCTGTAGTTTTATTTTTCTTTAAATAAAACAACAACAATAAGTACAAACTAAGAGAAGAAGAAACAGGAAAAGCAGGCCTTTGACTGCATGCAGAAATAATGAAACAATCACTTACTTGTCTACAATTTCTCTGTAATTTCTGATGACACAAAGCAGTGAAGAGAAACCCTGTTACACGAAGGTAAAATACTTTGACTAGTTATCAGCAAGATTTCTTGGAAATGTTGACACTTGTCATGACAACTGAATGTTTCAAAGATTCCATTCTAAAGTGGTTCTGAAACCTGGCAAGAATGTGCTGACATAGCCGCAGGGTTCCTGATTCTCATCATCACTACTCAGGGGTACTTCCTCATTTATAAAGAGAAATCCTTCATATGATTCAATAGAAGTTGGGTTGATTGGATAGAAGATTCACAAAGATGATGTAGTGGTTAATTAGCGAATGGAATGAGCATTACTTATATTTGATTTTGTGGAAATGCAAACCAATTAATTACTATTTTGCAGTTAATAAGTAAAAATAAAATAAAGTAACAATCATTTGAAATATTGGCAAGGATTTTTTAGAAAACTGTATTTTCTTGCTCAATTGGTGGAAGGACAAATGGATATAAATAAGTCTAGAGCAGTTTATGGCAAAATTGAAGCCTACAATCTAGAATTCCCAATTGTAGGTCCATTGACCTAAAATTTAGGTCCATTTCAGAAAGATTTATGAAATTCATGTACAATGAGCTATGGGGGCCAGTGTTCATTTCAAGATTCTCTGGTTAGCAAGGCTGATGCTAAGTTGGCCTGTATGTGTTCCTTATAGCTAGTGGGACCTACACAGTCCCTGAAGTTATGCCACAGGCCCACGACACAGCTGCTGGCCATACAAGCTGCCAGGAGTACGTCTCACCAGGACATGGTCCGTGGCTGGTGTTGGAAGGCTCAGAAAACATGACTGTGAACTCTGGTCCTGGGGCAAGGACTATTTGATTCTGTCTGGTGTTGGGGTCTACTCTGAGGGAACTCTGTGTTCATTTCTTCATTATACTCAGCTCCATGTTTGGGATCTTCTTCTATACTATGTGACGAGCTGAGCTTGCAGGATGGGTAGTGGAAAGAGACCCTTGGGTGCCAGGCTAACATGTATTTAAAAACCCCTGCCCTATCAGGCCACAGGGCGGGAGCCATAGGATCTGTGTCATGCTAGGCTTACTTCATACTATATTCCAAGGGCTGCTCTTCATTCTTAGTCCTTTTTCCTTGTCTCTCTCCATATTACATTGCTTAGAATTGAGGGAAATGTGTGGGCAGTTCTTTCTTTCCTGTCATCTTTAATGCATGTATTACCATATGCTAAAGCCAGGTACTGTAGTCTCTCACTTGGTTGTTATTGTGGTTGTAAATGTAGTTTGGTGTATGAATAGTGTTCAAATCCTGTGGAAATACTCACTGGAGAATCTTCCTTGGCCGTCATCTTGCCTTATCTCCTTCTCTTTCTATATTCAACATGGAAAGTTAAGGTTTAAGTTTTCCATCCATCTATCATCTATCTATCTATCTATCTATCTATCTATCTATCTATCTATCTATCTATCTATCTATCTATCTATCATTCCATACCTATATATCTACCTATCTGTGGACAGAGACTTCATTAACTTGCTCAGGCTGGCCTTGAACTTGTGATGTTCCTGTCTTAATTAAGAGCCTAAGTATCTGGGATTGCAGGCCTGCACTGACAGCTGTTATCTTCTTTCCTGATAACTGCATTTACTGTCACAAATGTTGGCTCTGCATTCTATAGTGCTTATCATGTTACTGAGTTACTGAATAGTATCCCTTCATTTTTACCTATTATAATATTTATTTATTTATTATAGGAAGTTCTACCAAAACAAGCAAACAGAACTTTTGTCCAAATGTCTTCAGTCCTTCAGTTTCAGGGAGCAGTTTTGCTATTTTTAGAAATACTGGTGGATGCTTTTTTCTGGTGCTTTGAAAACGGCCTCCCATTGCCTTCGGTTCCCCCGTGGTTTCTGATCACGGGTCATGTTACCTTGATTGATGTGGTCCTGTTCTAATACAGTGCCTTTTACTTGTTTCTTCCAGAGATCCTTTAGAATTCATCAGAGATTCTCTTTGAAGTTTGCTGAGCTTCTTAGAATTGATAGTTTTCATTAGATTTGGGGAATATCAGGCCATTATCTTAACAGATTTTTTTCTACCCTTCATTTTCTTCTCCCTCTGAGTCTTGTATTATGGATAAGTTATGATGCTTCATTTTTCTCTATTTCTGTTTTTTTGGCTGGATAGCAATAGACATATCATAGAGTTTACTGAGTTTTCCTTCTCTTACCCAAATATGCTACTGAGGACTTCAGTGAACTTTTAATTTATATTGTCTGACTTTTCTCTTTTATGGTTTCTATTTGATTTACCATAGACAGGACCTCAAGTAGCATTTGATTATTTTATACTTTTTGTTGGACATTGTTCTTGTACTTTCTGCTCTTCATATATATATATTTTAGTTCTTTGGATATATTTATAATGATTTATTGAAAGTCTTGGGCTAAGGGCATGCGAGAATAGGGACCTGAGTTTGAATCTCCAGCACCCACATAAAAAGCTGGGTCCGATGACACACGCCTGTTATGTTAGAGCTGGAGAGGCAAAGATGGTAAGATCTTTGGAGCTTGCTGTCAGCCAGTCTTGTCAGGCAGTGAGCTCCAGGTTTAATGAGTGACCTGGCGTCGAAAACTCAAGTATAGGGCAATGCAGGAAGACTTTGGCTTTCACACATACACAAACATGTACACACGCATACAATAGACATACTTGCTTAAATAGTTCAACATCTATTCTTCTCTGAGTATAAATGACTTTTTTTCCTGTGTCTGAGACACAGGAAATTGTCACTGAAGCCTGGATGTTTTAAAGACTATAAGGTAGTATCTGTTTGTTGTTATTCTTGCTGTTAATGTAGATGGGATTCTTTTTTTACTTTATGAATGTAGCAAATTTTCTCACTGTATTATCCTGTTGAGTCTGTCGTAGCTGTCGTATGTGACTACTGACTTCTTTGCTCACTTCGTGGTCCCTTCTTGATATTATACAGACTTCCTAAAAGGCTTTGAAATAACTAGCCTTCCAGCCTTCAGCAAGACAATGAGTGGTGTGTGTGTGTGTGTGTGTGTGTGTGTTGTTCAAATGTCTTTAAGATTTCCAGCAGTTCATACTTCTGCCTTGACTTTTACTTAATAAGTGCAGAGTCTCAAGTTCAGAACACAGTGAGAGCCTGGGGTTTCTCGGGTATGTCTTTGGCATGTATAGAGCCCTGCACATGTACATAACATGGGGATGCCCAGGCGTGTACCAGTTTCACAGTTCCCTGTGGACAGCTCATCCTCCGACTTTTGTGTTTGGTCGGTTGCTTACTTGATACACTTGGCCTTGTCACCGAAGGCAGCTGCCAATCCAATCAGTTCTCCTGGCCTGTTTTAACAAGTGGTGGGAACAGCGCTGTTGCAGGAAATGAGCCTTGAGTCAGAGCAGATACAGACAAATGGTGTGAATGCTGCTTCTTCAGGGAGGAGGTAGAAAGTCAAAGGGCACGGCTTCCTGGAGACCTGGTGGGACGATACCAACCTTTTCACCTCCCCCTAGGCTGGCTAGATTGCTATTTTCACAGTTACTTTGGT
>PVIU01021056.1:0-32471 GCA_004026605.1 Ondatra zibethicus | reverse complement strand
CTCAGGGTCTCATCCTCTGTGAAAACAAAAGAAGAACCTCTTTTCCAAAGCATCATATCCTTGAACCCAAATTTTGAAGTCAAGATACCTTTAGAACATATATGTTGGTTTAGCTTAGCAGACCACACAATGAAATGTCTCTCTGTATTTAGCTCCTTCACAGTTAAAAAATTTAAAGAAAACACAATAAAATACATAATCCAGACATTCTGTGAATTTTCCATTTTTATTTGGCTTATTTTTATTTCTTTTAATCTATAACTATCTGTACTCTTGTCACTTTAAAGACTTTACCCTTTTTTAAAAAGCATCGCTCTATACTCTTTATTTCTTTTCTCTTTTAAGCCTACTACGTACCTTTATTCAACAGTGTGACCCATTTAGAGGTCTTTTATGTCTGAATCTGTCCTATTGCGAATCTGTAATTCTCTACTGTCTAGGAACACTTTTGCTTTGTGCTTTTAAAATGCCAAGCTCTTAAGAATCTAAGCTGCGACAATCCCAGGTCAAATACAAGTACTGCCTGCTTGCTCTGCCCAGCATTCTGTCTACTCCACCTACCTGATTTCTGCCCTATCAAAAGGCCAAGGCAGTTTTCTTTATTCACCAATGAAAGCAACACATAGAAAGAAGAACCTCGTACACCAGCAGCAGCTACCTCTTCAGAAGAAAGATGGAAAGAAAGAGGCTCAGGCTGGAAGCAGAAGGAAGATTCACTTGCCACGGCAGTTGGGGGAGGGAGTGGGTGGGGTTTGTCTCTTAAAGGGACAAGACAGACCATTATAGATATCTAGTTCATAACTTTCCATATGAATTCCAACTTAATGATCTGTATTTTTGTCACTATATAGGATAGTACCAGTTTATTTCTGACATATATGTGCATATGTGTGTATATATATGTACATATATTAGAGATATGGGTAAATCCATCAGTAAATGAATTGTCTTTATAAAGTTTACTTAAAATGAATGTGAATTTTTGAGTCATACAATGGAATTATTAGCTGAAAAAGGTTTCATCATTGGGTGTGTTTTGAGTATAAATAAAACAAAGAATAATAGTTGGAATTACTAGATGTAAAAAGAATTAGGAAGAAGAATCCACTAAATCTGCAATTTGAACCATTTTGGTGAGTCACGTGTAAGTCATCAGGGGACTGGAAAGCATATTATTCTTAGACTGAGTTAAAGGGTTTCTCTAAGCCTGGAGAGAGCAGGGCTGCACTGGGAAAAATCCACTCTGCCGAGGCCTTTGTTTGCTGAGATGGGAGAATAGAGGATGGAGAGCAGGCAAGGAGATACTGCTCAATTGAGGACACATTAGTAATGTCCAATCATTTGCTGGTTTGTCTGATGCTGGACACTTGAATGATTGTTGAAAAGACGTCAGACATTTATTTTGCTTTAGGTAAAACTTTCCATTAAAATGAAAATTTATTGTTTATTTCCCTGGAGAATTATGAATGTTTTTATTAAGAAAAAGCAACCATGATGGCCTTCTTTAGAACACGCATAAGCCGTCCTGGAAAGCATTGATGATATTTTTGGAAAGTGTAAGCAAGTAATTTGGACGTGAACACGATGTAAAAGAAGCAGGAACTGTGTGCATGGTGCTAGTGCTAGTCTCACTTTTTTTTGGCACACTCTTTCACTTAAGCAGTTAACAAGGTAGTTGCAAGCTCCAGCTTGTTCTGGTGAATGGTCACTCTGTAATGGAACTTTAGAAAATAACACACAGTGCTCAGCCGTGTCCTGCCTAAGCTTAATAAACTCGTTGTCTTCCTAATCATTGCCAGCATAAATTATTATCACCATCACAGCCTATGTTACCTCCACAGAGAAGTTCTTCGAATGAACTACTTTGACACTATTGTCTATGTCCCCATACTTCATTATATTTTATCCTGATACACTTCCTTCTTGATACATTTTTAATATCAAACACTATGGTTTTTCCTTAGATGAACACCTAAACTACATAGACTCCTTCTTCTGTCTAGGTTTCTAGTGTGTCTTCTGTACTTACAGGAACCCCTGACATATAGTTGGAGATTATTTAATACTAGCTAATTGGGTGAAGTATTATTTATCAACTGTGAATGCTGCTATGTTTCATTGTTTACATGTTTTATATGTTTTTAGAGAGCTAAGTTTCAGGTGCTCTCATATTAACAAAGGACATAGCAGGAAAAGACAGTAGTCGACTGTGGCCTCAAAGAACTCATAGTAAACTGGGAAAAAGAAAGCAAAGCAAAGAAAATACATGCTTCTGAGAATGACAATGCTTAGAAAAAATGAGATAAGAGAGAAGAAATACTGGTGACAGGGTTATACTTGAGGCAAGACTAAAAGGAGGTGAGAGAGACAAACATGTGATGTTGGGAGAAATAAAACTTTCTCAGTAGATAAAACAACTGTCCTGATTAGTTTTGTTGTCAACCTAACACACTTGGGACCTCAGCTGAAGAACTGCCTGGATCTGATTGGCCTGTGGGAATATCTGCCGAGAACTTTCCTGATTGATGATTAATGAGGGAAAGCCCAGCCCGCTGTGGGTACCACTACCCCTTGGCAAATGGGCTTGGACTGTATAGAGTGGTAGGCTGAGCATGACCCAGGGAGCAAGCCAGTAAGCAGAGTTCTGTTGCTTTCTACTGCAAGCTCCTGCCTTGAGTTCCTGTCCTGCCTTCCCTTGATGACCCATTGTAGCATCTGAGACTAAATAAACCCTTTCTCCCAAAACTGCTTTTGGTCATAGTGTTCATCACAGTAACAGAAAAGCAAACTAGAACACTTACCATGAATGAGAGGGAGGGGGGCACTGCTTTGGAAAGACAGTGCTTGAAAGCAGAGATATGTGGGAAGAGAGGGGTGGAGGTAAGACAGAGAGACAGTGGGTTTGATAAGAAGTCACTGTGGGATTCTGAGAAACAACATGAGTAGTAGAAAGGCTACAGTGTTGAGATCACATAAGAAAACAAAGTCCACAGGAACAAGCCAATGAGTCATCTCGGTGGGACTCCCACACATGCCTGGATGTGGCTGCATGGTGCTACCTACTTATCTACCTCTCAACAATGCATAGGACTTGTTTATTCACGATTAAATATTGGGGTCTTAGTATGCATTTAATGTTAGTCTATAACTAAGGATATAGCAGAAAAGGAGAGGATTTTTAAAAATTCATAAATTGGGTTAGTCATTAATGCTTATATGTATATTATTTGGTAAAAATGTATAAGATTTAACATTAAATGATAGCTTGGAGAGTAAGCAATATATGGACTAGTTGCAAAATATTATCTTTTAAGGCCCATTATTTCCTCAAGACTGTGAGGCATTCAAACAAACTGGAGATTAACAACTATTGTTTTTCTTTTGTTTTGTTTTTAATTTTAAAAGCAGGTAAAAGTGTTTCATTTGAAAGGGCCTTTGTTGATCTTAACAAAAGCTTCAATGAAATCCTTTACAAATATGTTCAAATTACTGAAGAAAACTGTGTCTGAGAAATTAAAAAGCACATGGCAACAGTCTCACTAAAGCATGAGTAAAAACATATCGATTGTTTAAAATAACTCAATAAAAACTGTAGAGTTAAAGAGCACAGTAAGTTTAACAAAAGATGCAAGTAAGTTCAGCAATAGATTTTTGCTGGTCAAAGAAAGAATCAGGGATCTTGAAGCTAGATCAATAGATATTCTATAACCCAAAGGGTGGCACCATATGCAACACATCACAGCATAACTGCCATTAAAACCAAAAAGTTCAAGCAACAAGAAAACAATTAATTATACAAGAGAGCCCTTTCAAGATTGACTGCTGGTTTCCTAAAGGCAATGGAAAACAAAAGGAACTCAGATGACATGTTGAAATGTTCAAATGAGGGTTGGAGAGAAGGCTCAGGAGTTAGGAGTGCTTCCTCCTGTCCAAGACCAGTTTGATTCCCAGCATCCACACTGAGAGACTCTTGACTCAAGCTCCAGAGGATTTAACACCCTCCTTTAGCCTCCATTGGCACCTACATGTATGTGATAAACAGACAGGCAGTCATACACACACACATGCACACACACACACGCACACACACACACAGCTAAAAATAAAATAAATCTTTACAACAGAGTGAAAATGTACCTTCTCTATTAAGATGTTTAAATAAATAATAAAAACAAACAAATCAAATAGACTAATATTTATAGACGACAAAATTATTCTTCAAAGTAGAATGCGAAGGAAAGCATTTCCAGGGAAAAAATCGGAGGCAAATTGTTGCTAGCAGATCTGCCTTATGAGAAACCCTGGCATCCTTCTTGCTGAAAGCAATGTTGTGACAGCTATTTGAATCTACTAGGAAAAGTTGTAAGTGACAGAATAGGCAATTCAGAACACAATTGCAAAAGACAGTGTGATTGCAAACTCTTTGTTTACTTTTAATTTTAAAATTGCATAAAATGTATATATGTGCATACACACAGACATATATAAGTCTTACTGCTAGACTTTAAAAATAAAAAATAAAATAAAATCTAGCCGAGTGGTGGAGGCACACACCTTTAATCCCAGAACTGAGAAGGCAGAGGCAGGAGGATCTCTGTGAGTTCAAGGCTGGCCTGGTCTACAGAGCAAGTTTCAGGACAGTCTTCAAAGCTCCACAGAGAAACCCTGTCTTGAAAAAACAAAAATAAATAAATAAATAAATAAATAAATAAATAAATAAATAAAAATTCAATTAAAAACTCTAGTATGACCACCAAACAACCGTACATTTAAAACAGAATGTGTGAAAAGCCAGGATGAACAGAGATGAGGGGTGGGGTGGGGATAGCGGTATGGGTTAGAACAATGACAGATCACGGCCTAAGGAAGAGCACTCTAAGATAAAGCCTGGAAGCTGCCCTTGCAGACTGCATCGGAAATAAAAGTGAAATTCTCTGCATCTCACAGTGAGATGAGAGAAACCAGGAAGGGTAAGTGGTCTACACTGGCTTACAGAAGGGATGGGAGGTGAACAATTGGATAGAAGAATAAATATTCCGTAAGTAAGTTAGCTATGAAACAAAAGAAAAGAATCATAATAATTAGAAAATGTCTTAGGATAAACATACTATTGTATCTTTGTAGTTTCTAACCATGAGAACAATGGTGGCATATTTAAAGTTAAAGGTAATCAAAGTTCATGCCGTGCAAAGTCCAGTTACCTCAATTTTCAATACCAAGCAAAAATTATTGGGGTAATACCAATTCTTCCTGTTTTGAATAGGTATAACATGTCACTCATTGCGGAGGAGTGGATGCAGGGTGGATGTGGGTAGATGTAACAGGTTGCTTCAGTTGCAAACTAAGTACATGGGTTTTGGGAGAAAGTGTCATAAATTAAATTTAGGGGTAGCCAGAAGCCCCTAGTCAATAGGACATACATGCCAATTGGGCTATCTGGGGGCACCTGTGCCTACATAACAAATCTTCCACCCACAAGGAAAACAGTTTACTAGGTGAGATAATCAGACAGTGATTGGGAACTGGAGAGATAGCCCAGAGGTGAAGAGCACTGGCTGCTCTTCTAGAGGTCTGAGTTTAATTCCCTTCCTAGCAACCACATGGTGGCTCACAGCCATCTCTGGTGGGATTTGATACCCTCTTCTGGCATAAAATGGTCCATATAAGTAGAGCACTCATACATAAAATAATTCAATCTTTAAAATGAAAGAAAGAAGTTGACTTTCATATAAATGTTTAAGAGATCGGTTTCGGCCCCAGACACACCAAGATCAAATTCTCAGCACAAAGGAGATTTATGATTTATATGCCCCAGAGGAACAGAGGGCAAGGAATAAGAGACAAAGACGGGGCTAGAGGATAAGGGACAAGAGGAAAGGGGCAGGAATATTTGTCCTTGGGTGGGGGCTGCCTCTGAACAGAGAGGTGGCAGAAGTGGCAGACAGGAAACTGGCAGTTTATAAAGTCAACAAGGGAAACCCTGTGTTAGGATAAAGTGTTTAATTTTAATTGAGCATGCCAATTAGGTGAGGCAAAGGGGGCTTTTGATTGCTGGCCTTCAATGCTTTGATAGCTGGACCTTGGTAGTCAGTCTCAGTGGGAGGAAGTGGACAAAGAAGGGAATAGGCCTTGGTGGCTAGCTCTAGGAATGCCATCTAATGGGTTTTTGCGAGGCAGAGGGAATGGGAGAGAAGGGCAAGGCCTGCCAGAGCCTTGCTTGCCATGTTCAAGCTGGCCAGAGGATCCTCAATAGGAGCCCATGATACCTCTACTATTTGGAAGACTTGTGACGGGGTATTACAATTCCTACTTTGTTCTGACTGATCTATGAAATCTCTGAGGGCAGTAGCTACATATTGTTTAATGATCCTACATGACTGACATCCCGATATAGAGTCTGTTGAGTTAATAATTGAGTATTACATAGTCCGTAAACAGGTACGTAATATCTAAGATAGGTATGTATGTGATTTCACATTTTGTCTTGGCATTGATAAGTCTATAATATATCTAATTAACCCACACACCCCAAACAAATGAATGCAAGAAATGAATCATGCTAGACACTGTCTACTATATAGACTGATACCATTCTGTCAAAAGTGATCAAAAAATTCTACACAATCATTCCACCTTTGAATTTTATATATGTAACATTTAGAATAGTTTAGAGTAGTGTGATATAAAAATGCCAGCAATACCCACATGCCCGATTGCCAGTGACAGATGACTTTGGCAAAGACACACTTCATTCCTTTTCAAATTCTACTTGAATTGTTAAATTCAAGTTTTATGTGAGCTAAAAAGGCCACCAGAAAGGCCACTATAATTACAATGCAATTAATAGCCTACTTTATTTTTGAGACTACAGCAAATGATCCATTGCATTTTGTCAAGGCTTGCATTCCATCTGTCAGGAGATTAGTGCTCACCTTCTTTGTCCATTAATAGCCAATCAAACGATCATCTAATTAGACTTATTTCTTTTGTGAGCTCGCGCGTACGTACTTCATTTGCAGTTTTCTGTCACATTCTCTGATTCATATTTATTTACTAAGACTTTTGAAATTTGAAAATGTATAGGTCAGTTCTATTAGAGAAATAATCAGATTGTTTGACAATATTAGAACACAGAATTGATTATAAATCAGTTCTTCGAATGAGTAGAAAATGAAGATAAAATGCTGTTCCTATAAAGGAGGTTGAACTTGTTTTGAGACTGCTCTTGCGACACATAAAAATTCCAAAGTTTGGCTTTAGGTTCCTCAAGGGTCTCGGAATAAATGATGAGTGTTGGCTAGGCTTTTCCATGAGGTTGGAGGGTGACATTTGAAATAAAAATTCTTATTTGAGTGAACAAGAACAAAACAGAATAATCATTGACAATAACTAATATCTCAAGCCTGTTGCTCAAATTTATTTATTTATTTTTTATTTGAAATTTTAAACCTTTTACACACTGCCCCCAGTTTGCCCTCCCTCCCCTTCTCTCACCTCTCCTCTCCCCACCCCACCCCCATCCATTCCTCAGAGAAGGTAAGGCCTCCCTTGGGGAGTCAGCACCAAGCCCCACCCCCTGTATCAAGGCTGAGCAAGGTTTCCCATCCATCATAGGAAATTAACTCCAAAAAGTCAGTTCATTGTTGCCTGAATTCTAATTTGTCATAATAATAAAAATCTAGAGTCAAATATCAGGCTGAAAGCTGAAAGATCAGAGAAGAAGTCACTAGAGATACCTTTTACCTCTACAGAATCCTCAGACTGGATGGGGCGAGATCCCATCTCCAAGAATCTTCAGGGTGAATGCAGTGAGCTCCTGTCTCCTCCTGCCTTATATTCCTCTCTCCACCCAGCAATATGCCTCTTCCTGTCTCCACCTCCTTAGTGCTAGGATTAAAGGTGTGAGCCTCCACTGCTTGGGTCTGTTTCTCTTTTAGATGGATTCAATCTCACGTAGCCCAGGGTGTCCTGGAACTCACAGAGCTCTGTCTGCTTCTGTCTTCAGGCAAGCGTTATTTGTTAAAGCACAAACAAAATATCACCACAGTCCACTCCTGCTGTTTGCACATGATGCTTCATTTGTTCTTTGTAAACACTGTAAGAAATAGACTAGTATCCCAAATTTTCTTTTTTAAAATTTAGTTTAGTTTTGAAATTGCAATATAATTACATCATTTTTTTCTTCCCTTTTCTCTCTCAAAACCCCATGGCCTCTTCTTCTTTAATTATATATGTGTATGTGTATACATATATATATATATATACATATATAACTATATCATATATATTTATATATACAACTTGCTCGGTGTGAATATTATTACTTGCATGTGTATGTTTTCATAGCTGACCACTAGATTTTAGATAAGCGATTGGGGGCTCTCTTCCCTGGGGAAACTCTTTCTTCTGCTTTCACAGTTCCTTAGTTGCCTATAGTACTTTGTCTAGGATTGAGGCTTCATGAGCTTTTCCCCAATCCACATTAGCATGTGTATTGGTATTATCCTTGTTCACATCATGTTTAAGCATCCACGTCAATGAGACTTCAAAAGTGTAGCTTTGCCTTAAACTTAAAAGACATAATCTTATAGCAAATATCATGTCCTTCTGGTTCCAACCAGGGCTGTTACACAGAAAAACCCTGTCAAAAAAAAAAAAGGGCTTCTCATGCCTGATGTTTGGATTTTTGTTAAATGGGGGAAGCATTGCCAGCTCAGATGAAAAAAATTTCATTTAAATTATCTATGTATGTCTATGTATGTGTGTGTATGCACAGAATTACATGAATTATACATAATTTTAGGTAGATAGATAAAAATGTGTCTCCTTATAGCTTTTTCAGACATCCTTACTGTTATTTTATCTCTCCCCTCTTTCTTCTGTATTTATCTCCTTCCCTCTCCCTAATTAATGGCCCCGTCTCCATTTCTCCATTCAAATAACTTGTATCCTGTTAGTCCCCTCCCTATCGTCCCTTCCCTATCGTCCCTTCCCTATCGTTCTTCTCCTTTGACTTTGCTGGTTTCCACCATTACTTTAGTTTATATATTCGCAATTCTGAAGACTTGGAAGTAAAAACTACAGACAAGACAGAGAATGCAGTGTTTATCTTTCTAGTCTTGGTATCTTACTCAATATGACCTTTTGTAGTTCCTTATATTTACCTTTAAATTTCATGATTTCAGTTTTCTTTATAGCTAAAGAGTATTCCATAGTATATATACACCGTACCACACTTTCAATATTTGTTCATTAGTTGGAAGACATTTAGGTCATTTCCATTTGCTAGCTATTATGAATACAGCAGAAATGAACATGGCTGCTCAAGTATCCGTGGAATAGGATGGTGAGTTCTTCATGTATGTGCCAGGGAGTGGTATAGCTGGATCATATGGTAGATTTATTTTTAGCTTCTTGAAGGATCTTCTCGCCAACTTACAGAGTGCCCACACCAGTTTGCAATACCACCAACAGTAATTTAGGATTCCCTTCTACTCCATGTCCTCTTTAGCATTTTAGCATTTGCTGTTTTGTTGCCTTTCTGATGTGACATGATGAAATCTCAAAATTGTGTTGATTTGAAATTTCCTAATTGCTAAAGATGATGAACATTTTTTAGATATTTCTTAGCCATATTTATTTATTCTTTGGAGAACTGTTTGTTTGGGTCCCATGCCCATTTTTTGAATGGGTTATTTGCTTTTGATTTGGGGGTGTTCTTTTTTTTAGTTCTTTATGTATCTTTTTATATTTGTCCTCTGTCAGATATACAGTTAACAAGGATTGTCTCTTATTCTCCGGCGTCCTCTTTGCTTGCTTGAATGTTTCTTTCACTATTAGATGCTTTCTAAGTTTTTTTTGAGGTTTCCACTGTCAATTATTGGCTTCATTTTCTAGATAAACGGGTCCTATTCAGAAAGTCCTTTCATACATCAGTACCATGGAGGACACTGCTTATGTTTTCTCCTAGCAGTTTCAGTGTTTTACATTTCACATTTATGTTTTTGATCCATTCGGAGTTAGTTTCTGTGCAAGGTTCTAGAAAACAAAAGATAGGAAATTGTCTGAATAAAGAGATAAAGACATCAAGAAAAATGATTCACAAAATGCATGCACACACACATCCACTTACATCTCATATATTTAAATGCACATATATATTTATTTAAATCTCAGTTTAATTTGTGTGCCATGGTTACTAGGTGGAATTTGTTTTTACTTTGAGTGCTGGAGATGATAGTAAGGGCCTTGTTCATGCAGTTTAAGGATTGTACCATAAGCTGCTAACTTAGGTGGCATTTCTATACTGATTAATTTGGATGAATTTAGCTACAACACATATACCATGCTTTGCAAGACTAGCTGGTAACAACTATGACTGCAAAGTTCACATTCATGTTCATGTACAATTTTATCTTAGAAGACAACTGGAAACCTAGCCAATATGATCATATAAACTATGAATTCATTACTAAGTCACAAAACAGAATTGGACCAATATCTCAAATTAGAAAAAAATGAACAAGCTTCAAGTTGGCACTGTGCTATCTGATTTTCAATTTACCTTGGTATTTTTCTCCAATCTATTGCAATTTGGATAGTATTATATACAATGAAGATATTGAAAGAAAATAGAATTCAATAAGCAGGCAGCAGCTATGCAATTTTATAACCCACCCCCTATGTGTTCCCAGGAAGGAACATACTGACTTAACCTTAGACATACCACTTGGTTTTCTGAACTTTAGGGTTTATTTTTTCTCTGAAAAGTAAGGATCACTATCACCTCTTCTTGTCAATATTGTGTTCAAAGCGCTAGCTGAGCAATAATGCAAAAGAAGGAAATTAGAGGGATACAAATAGGAAAAGGATAAGTCAAACTACCCTGTTTATAGATGATATGATGCTATGCATATTATATCACAAAAATTTTACATGAAAACTTTTAGAAATGGTCAAAAATTCCATCAGTGTTTTCGGGTATAAAATCAACTTAGAAAAATAAGCCATTTTTCTATACATTAACAGCAAACATATAGAGAAAGATTATCCACACTCCCACTCATCAGAGTAAATAAAATATCTATGATTAAACCTAACAAAGAGGTAAAAGACCTTTACAACAAACTGAATAAAGAGATAGAGAAAGACATCAAGAAAAATGAAAACACATTCCATGCTAATGGCTTGGTAGAATTTAAATTGTGAAAATGACCATTCTACCAATATCTATTTGCATATTCAATGCAGCCCCAATCAAAGTTCCCATATCATTCTTCAGAGAAAAAAGAAAAACTATGGTAAAATTCATATAGAACTACAAAATACCCCAGACAGTCAAAAGAATACTGGGACCAAAAAGCAAGCTGGAAGGGTTACCATATCAATTCTCAACATTTATCTACAGAGCCATAGTAATACAGGCAATGTGATATTGGCAAGAAAACAAGCGTGTACACCAATGGAACAAAATGGAAGGCATAAACATGAGTACATGCAATTACAACCATCTAATATTCAACAAAGAGGCAAAACAACCAAACACTGGAGAAAAGACAAAATCTTCAACAAATTGTGCTGAAAAAAAAAAGTATATCCGTGTATAGAAGGAAATTAGAACCACACCTATTACCCTGAACAGAAACTAACTGCAAATGGATCAAAGGCATAAATGTGAAACATGAAACATTTAAACTGGTAGGAAAAAACATAGGCAGGACCCTACATGGTTTTGATGCATGAAAGGGCTTTCCCCATTTATCCAGGAACTGAAGCCAATAATTGACAGTGGAAACCTCAAAAACCTTACAAAGCTTCTACACAGCTAAAGAAATAATCAATCCATGATTACTATTTCCTGCACATCACACTTGTTTCTGCTTGAGTTTGGGCTGGTCTACTGTCTTACATCTCCAGACAGCATATGGCAGAGGTGATGGATGCCACTTGGATGATCAGGTGACATACTGATTTGACTTACATCTTGGTTAGGGAGAGAGAGATTGCCAGCTACATCACCTTAAAGAATCAGACTTACCTAGGAAGGAAGAATTTCTGAACTGACTTTTCAATGATGCCGTGCTCAGCTCTCCAGAGGCTGTACATCTCTCTTCACTCTCAGGATGAAGTTATGTCATACGGCACCTTTGACTTTTAGGCAGAAGATCTAGGAAAGCCTCGCCTACTCCTCAGAAGCACAAACATATCATTGGTTGATAGCCAAAGGGAAAGAGCTCTTGGAAACCTAAGAAAGGGTCCTCACTTGACTGACATATGCTGTCCATGTAGTCGAGGTTGATCTTAAATTGGGACAATCCTTCTGCCAAAATAAGGGGATTATAAACATATGTCAGGACATGTGTCATTAAAGATGTAGTCGACAATTTGATTGAAGAATATGGATTTTTTTCTAGGGCATAAATCCTGATTCTAACTGATATTAAACAAGAAAACTGGGACATGAGTCTTACAACCATAAGGAACTGGGTTCTTCCAATAACCTGATCAAGTTTGTAGCTGGATTTTCTCCAGATCATCTAAATAGGAGTCTGTCTGTGTGATACCTTTATTTCAGTCTTATAAGACTGTAAACATAAAACCCTATCAAACCTTCTGCATTCTCTAACATGGAGCCATGAGGGAATACATGGGTATTGTGGCAAGATTGTGTTGTTGTTGTTTCTTGTGATAATTTGTTAGACTGCAATGTGAAGCAAATATGTTGCCACTTGAGTTTCATGAACTAGAGGACTGAGTACAATCTGCCAACAGCATTCTGATAACAAATCCCATCAATCTAAATCTTATGAGGACCGAATTATTTCCATGGCCACATGTACCCAGTCCAAGCTTCTTCTCAATCAAATATTCATATGAGTTTAGATCTGTGACTGACATCTTGATTGGTGCTTTAGAAGAAACCCTAGATGGGAAGACCTAGGTCATCTGTGATCAAATTCCTGACACAATATTGTGGGATAGTGAATGTGAATGATTTTAAGTTGATGAAAATCAGAGCAACGTCTGTGAATTGATAGATAATGAAGACTGATGGAGGAATTTCAATTCCTGTCTAATAACTGATCAGCTTGAAGGCCATCCATCTCAACTGATCGTCATTTGATAATAAAGCCATTGCTGCTGTTGCTGCCCATTTGCTTCTGACTCCCATCATTTCTTACCTTCATTATTTTCTGTCTACACAAATCATGTCCTATTCTTTCTTTCCTTGCAGTGCTAGAGGTCCAACCCATGGCTTCATGGGGAAGAAGCCAGCACCCTACCAACTGAGATAGACTCCCCATCATCCCATTACTTGTAAGAGGATGAAGGACTATTGTCATCCGTTAGGTTGTGTTTGCGGTGAGGAACACGCACTTCCTCCTTACTCCTGGCTGGCAAGTGTCTCCTTTACTACAATCCCCTCTTATTTGCTCTAGAGCAACCATCCACCATAGATCTTTGCAGTTCTATTCTGGGTACCAACCAATAACTGCCCCAATACCAGTAGGCACGTATCAGCTTCTCTGACATTTTTCTCTTCCCTCTCTTAGAGTAAAACTCACTTCTGCTTATGCTTAGTGGGGGAAGGTAATGTACCCTTCATAATGAGTCAGATCAAAGAAATGTGCTTTCTTTAGGAAGCCAAAGTCTTTGCAGTCTCCAAACATGTTCCACTTTGTCAGGATTATCTCCATATCATAACTTTTCTTTTCTTTCTTTTTTTTTTTTTTGAGACATAGTTTCACACTACAGCCTTGGCTGGCCTAGTCTTCTCTGTGTAGACAAGGATAGCATTAAGTCAAGCTCCCTGCCTAAATCTTAGAATTGCAGGCATATGTCAACATACCTGGCTTTAATTTATCTTTGTTAGTGCCTGTAATTTCTGTTGAAACTAAACAACAGCAAATTGAAAACAAAAACAGAAACACCTGTGTTCTGTGAACATGAAGTATGTACCCAAATTTTAGCCTTGAATACATTTCTTGGCATTATATAAGAGAGCTCCTGAACATGGTGACACCCAAAGAGTTACAAGAGCTTTACAAAGAACACATTTTACAGGTCTGTACTCAAAACTGTGCAACAAATTAGACCATGTGAAATATGTCATCATTTTCATTAGACTGACACCATGATACATAACCAAGTGTGGTACACCAGTGGCATGCTAGGAAGAAGTCCCCTGCTTGTGAATATGGTATGGTTGACTCCCCACCCTAGGTGACTGGCCTAACATGATCATTTTGCATCACTTCCTTTGTGCCAGTGGGCAGCTCAAACATGGATGCGGGACTCAGGAGATATTCCCCTGGCTCCACAAAGAGACCTCAAACAAGGAAGCATTTTGACTAGAGGCTGTGTCAGAAGGAGAAATGCTGAGTTCCTACAGCTCTGGTCCCATCAGCTTGAAATTCAAAGTCTACAAATGGTCAGGAACTGATGGGGGGACCAGGACACTGCACAGCCAGCCAGTCCTGACACTGCCTCTGCATGTGGGCCTTTTTGAATATCCTGGTTGTCTAAGCCCACTGCAACCCAGATTCTATTACTTGCAAAAACAAAGCTATTCTACTGTTAGCATATTTTGAGCACCAATAAAATATAGATCTGGAAAAGGACATTTTGTAGTTAAATTTATGCAACCATCCTTAAGAATAAAACCAGAGGATTTAAGACAAACTTAGGAAGGCCAGTAGGCCTACTTTTAGATTGGTTCTTATAAATGATGGTTTGGTGCCAAAATCAAGATGTTAGATGAGATCCAGGACAGAAAAAAAATGGTAACAAATATAAATGGAATCAGAACTTGATGCAATCACTTTCTTATTCACTAAATCAGGGATTCTCAACCTTTGGGTGTCTAATCCTTTGGGGGACTGAATGACCCTTTCACAGGGCTCACATATCAGATCTGCTACATATCAGGTATTTTTATTATGATTCATAACAGCAACATAATTACACCTATGAAGTAGCAATGAAATAACTTATGGTTGGGGTCACCACAACATGATGAACTGTATTAAAGGGCTGCAGCATTAAGAAGGTTGAGAACAGCTGCCCTAAATCTATAATGTCATGCCTCAGTACACTCTGACAGAAAGGGATATGCATGCATGATGGTCAGTACTGAGGAGCAATTGGGCAGGAAATTCCTGGAATATTCCACCTTTTGCATGAAAATAAGCCATTGATCAAGACCTCATTGGAAAGTAACTTAAAGATTTTTTAAACTGTGTTATTTTACAGCCACCAGCTGGATGGTACCAGGCAGAGGTTGCCATTCTCTGGTCTAGAGGAAGATGGGAACACTTGGGAGGCTGGAATACTGGTGTAGGAGGTCCTTCTGTTTATGTGTTGCTTTCATTGGTTAATTAATAAAGAAACTGCTTGGCCTTATAGGGCAGAACTTAGGTAGGCGGAGAAGAGAGAACTGAATTCTGGGAGGAAGAAAGCAGAGACAGAGAGCCACCATGGAGATGCCAGGTCAGACATGCTAAATCTTTCCCGGTAAGCCACGACTTCATGGTGAACACAGATTAATAGAAGTGGGTTAAATGAAGATGTGAGAGTTAGCCAATAGGAGGCTAGAGCTAATGACCAAGCAATGTTTTAATTAATACAGTTTCTGTGTGATTATTTCAGATGTAAGCTAGCCGTGGGGCCGGAACAAACAAAGGGCCCACGCTCCCTGCAACAGAATACACACCAAGAATTCCATGAGCTCAATTCCATGAACTCAATATTAAGTCATCTTACAGGGAAGTGCTTCAATTTGGTGGATTGAGTGATGGAAGAAGATCCAGTAGAAAAGCCGAAAGTCACGTCTGGAGGTGTGTCTTACCTACACCATGGGCATCTACATATACAGTTATGTCATTTGTGACTGTACTGACATGATGCACATCCTTATTTATGGTGGAAATTATCTCACTATTCCACGCTTTCCCGTTTGTCCAACATAGACTAAATTTGACAAGCCTAGGGGGAGGGCTTTCCAATCATGTCAGTGATATTTACACTCCAGTACTGACTGGGTGCTCTTTGAGAGGCGACTGAGTCAACCGAGTCTGCTCTCTCCTCAGGGACATAGAGGTAGTGTATGCATCCCTCCATGTCTCTCTCCAGGCATGAAAGGAGGGATGCGCCGACCTGAAGACCAAATGTTATCAGTGTTCTTTCCATTCTTCTCCTTTCCTCTCTTAATAGTGAGGATAAAGAAGTCACTGAAGGGAGGAATTTTATCAGTCGATGAAAAGATGTTTTTCCTTGGGAGTACTCACGTTTCATACTGAGGTGTCTGTGCCCATCTTCCTCTGGGATGGCTAGCGCACTGGGTCTGTTAGAAGTGCAGATGTTTTTGTTGGCCTAAGTGTTCTAGGCAACAGACAGGAAACTCTATGCCATTTTTAGCTAGGTTATACATAGCTATTAGAAAACAAAACAAACAATAAACCACAAACAAACCAACAAAACAAAACAAAATAAAAGCAAAAGCAAAAAAAAAAAGCCAAAAAAACCCAAAAGGCTGCCTGGACTTTACTTTTTGAACTCTTAGACAAAAGGAAGAGACACTGTTTAAATCCCCCATGTGTCTTACTTTTAACTCTGTATCGTTGACAGTGCTAATCCCGAGGGATGAAGATGAGAGTGTGTTCCAGTATTTACCAAGAGGAGCAAGTGAATAAGCTCAGAGTCTAGTGGTGAGCTGTACTCACCAAAGGGAAGCCACTGAATCCAGTGTGTGAGGGACGTCATGAGCGAGAGAAGAGAGAGACGGCAATGAAGGCAACTCTCCCTCCATTCAGTCTCATGCAAACACTAGCAATGTTAGAGAAACTTTCTGGATTCTGAACTGAGGGGATGCCGGTCTACTGTAATTATGGGGGCCACGCAGAGGCCTTGGCAGCAGATATATGCCATGAAAGGGGGACATCTTCAGTCAGGGTTCTGCAGGGCTCCTCCTCTTAAGATCTTTTTGGATGAAGGTTGTCCTGCTTTCCCTTATGAACTTCTTGACCAAGGCTGTGCTAATAGGATGCAAGATATATGCTGCATTCTCAGAGTCTTTAACAAGACTGCTTGCAAGTCTCTCCATAGGCGTCCATATCTTCAGCAGGAACAGGGAATTACTCAGATTGAAATCCCCAGCACCCAGTGCTATAGTTGGATCTTGAGTATTTTCTGAAGACTCATATGTTGAAAGCTCAGGCCCAAGTTCCCATTATTGAAACACATTGGAAGTGTAGACATGCAGGGCCTTTTGGAAGATACTCAAGTCACTGGTGCATGTACTTGAGGGATACACTCACAGGCTTGCCACTTCCTCTCTGCATCCTGGCGTGAGAGTGGTAGTGCTGGTAACTGTCCACAGAGATGAGCCAACGAGGCCTGTCTCGCAGAGACCTTCACACTGTGAGCATAATATACCTTTTCTCTCTGTGAGATGATTATCTCAGATAGTTTGCTACAGTGATGGAAAGCTGAGTAACATACTTACCAAGTGACTAATATTCAACAAATCTTCAATACATTAAAAGAATAAATAAAGACTGACATTCTGCCTACAAATTACAAATATGAAAAAGCAGAAACAAGAGGATTACTGCATGGTTTTTGTTTCACTGTAAGATTGGGCATATCTTCAGTTTGTTTCAGTGGGATGCTATTTATTGAATCTCTGTAGGTTGTCAGCCATGTATTGGTGTGTGGGATAATGAGATGAAGGCATTATTCCTAACTCAAATCACTTTAAGCTGATGATTACTGCTAAAACTTGGGCTACCTGAAAGTGCCTTGATGTGCCCATATATTTATTTGTATGTCTTATGATAGCCAATTCATTTGAGTATGATAAATTTTTTTCAGTTTTATCAAAATATAATCACTATTACCAATATATTGTAAACTTTAAAACAAGTCTTTTGAATCACATATAGCTATAAACTACATAGTTTTATCAAATTTCATACTTTTGTCACATGTTACATAATTTCATTAGAGCGAATTAACAGTCGTCTGTTTGAATTTGACTGTGCACTTTGCCAATTAAGACAATCAGAGTAAGGTGCAGTGTCAAATTCCTTTCATTTTTGAACCATTGTTGCCATCTAGTGGCAAAATGTAGGGTTTCACTAACAGAAAGTAATCTGTTCTCTCAAATAACTAACATTATAATCATAGCCAAAGTTTTATTAGGACAGTCTGCCACCATTTCAGTATCTCCAATTATTGACTTCATGAAAACGATAGAGTAGTTTAAAGTGTTTACTCTAAGACAAAACCTTCATCAACGTCACGGTGCTTTCACTGCCTGACGTGTTCCATTCTTGTCTTTATATTTTCTCATAATCAGGACAGTGAGAATGTTGTGCTCATATGCAACTCTAGATGCTGAGGTGTACTCTCTCTGGCTCCAGCTTTCTTTCTTTCTTACTTTTTCTCTCTTTCTTTGTTCTGTTTCCTACTGAAGATACATAGATCCAGGTTTGTTTAGAACTCCTATCTGTTGGACATCTCCTTAAATATTTAGCCTTTCTTACTCTTGTCCCATACCCTAGTGTAGTTATACCTCCTTACACTCTTGAGATCAGCATAGCTTGAGACACACAATTCGCATAAACATGAACCTTGAGTGGGGAGTTGTACAATGTACGAACAGGTGTGCTGTCAGAATCTGAGTTTTAAGTTTGAAAAGATCGAATAGTTGAATGTGCATAACTGTATAGGAGCCCTATCCATGGTCACCTAGTTGGCAAGGTTCAAGACTTATGAATGGAAAAACCATGTTTAATCAGTGCTTATGAGTATATTACCCTGTGAGGAGCCAGACCCTCTCAAGTCTTTCTCAGAGGCCCCAGTGAAAGAACAAAGGGAAGGTTAATTCTGTGTTCTTGCCTAGGGAAGACATGACAAGATCCAGTCTGGAGCTGTAAACTGAACCTCAAAGGAGTTTTGGTTCCTGAGAACCCAGCTTTCTCCACTGACAGGCTGTGGTTTTCAGTCCTAAGGCAGCTACATTGGAGGTATCCTGTGTTCTTTGACATCATTATCTGACTTAGGTCTCTGCTGACCTTAGCCCATCCCCCCTACAAATAGTATATAAGATGCTGCATTTCTTAATAAACTTAGGCAAGGCCTCCTGGTTCCAAGTAATTGTTTTCTTAGTTTCTCATACCCAGTCCTATCCGCCTCTACATCTCGCCGTTCTGGACCCTGATTCCTGAAACCTTGAATCATTGTCCAGGAAAAATAGAAACCCATGTATGAGTTTTCCAGAAGGTCTTGGTCCAAAGTTTTTGCCAGATGGGCAGTCTTGGTGGAATCCCTAAAGCGGATTCTTCAAGGTGCTTTCTGATGGTCTTTCACAACAAATCACGGACCACCCCTTTTCCTCAAGCACTGCCTTTCCTGGGGATAGGGTGTGAGGGACAGAATCTCTCAGGACTGCATCCGAGGAGGCAAAGTTGATTTTACAGTTTGCTACTGTACTTCCTTTTAGGAGTTTTCTTCTTCACCCTGAGAGCTGCACCTGTTGGCTGAGCCAGGAGTTCGCTGGAACCAACAGCGGAAACCAGCACAAGAAATGGAGAGGAAGCACTCTTTCTGCAGATTAGTATCAAAGAGGGGTCATAGAAATAGAATTTCAATAGTAGTGATACACTTCCGTCCCCTTCTATCACAGTGGCCTGCCACCCTTGTACTAAATGCATTGCTGGCAACCGCCACTGCTTTTGGTTCCAGGGCTGAGGTTTGTACTTACTGCTTTCTCCTAATGACTCCAGTGGGCAGAGCCAAAAGGGAAGTCGCCTGACAAATGCACCTGGGAAATGCAGTTCTCAGATTTCTAAATGAGTACAAAATAAAGAATGTATGCAGAATGACTCCCAACAAAGAAATAAGCATCACAGTTCTCTCACCTGGCTGGTAGCAGCCAGTTCTCCAACTAACAACAGCTAAGCCACCATAAACTGCCGTTTTATATTTTTATATAAAATGTTTTATATTTACAGATGTGTGTGTTTTGTGTATGACTGAAGACGAACTTGCTTCTCCTGAAGAAGCTGGATATAAAGATCTACCTATGATGAATTCACCTCTAGGTGCTGATGATATCAACTCAGTCATAATCTCACCGATTGCTCTGTAATAGAGACTGTGATCCATGAAGTTATTCATTAGACACCCAGAAGAACACACACAACGCCCAGGACTTCAGGCTTACTCCTCCCTTTCTGCCCTCCCCCTCCTCCATCGCCAGACTTTTTCCTTGGCTCGTTTGAATCAATCACAGCAATTTCTCTGGTCGTGTGATGCAACCCAAATGATCAAGAGGCAGGTCTAGTTTCCATCTGAGATATAATTGTGTCCTTAGAGAAAATTTAATAGTTCATAGATGTGATTCTGGGAAGCCACAGCTCTGTGATGGTTTTGTGGAGATCTAACTAGACTAGCTTTTGATTTCTGAACTTACATGTTTCAGCTATGAGTGAACTAGTAGGAACAGTGGCAGTGATTTTGTGTGTATACATCATACCAGATGACACAGAAGCCTTCCAGAGAATTAGCTCCAGCTCGGGTTTTTAATAGGCCAATTCTCTCCAGAAAAATACAAAAACAATAAACTCTGACTTGTATCATTTCCCCGCCCCAGAAAATAAATTTCTTTGCTAGAAGAGTTGGTATAAAGGAAATATGATGGGAAATAATGGACCCTATGTGATGGTGGTGAAGGTATAATAGACAAGACGGTGAGACTGTTTCCAAAAGAGCTATCTGCCTGTGACACAGGGGATGTGTCATAGCTCCCTGCACACGAGAAGGACCTCAGGAACTAGCCTGCCTCCAGCTGGCAAGAGTCATCTCAGAGGCAGTCAATCATGGTGGCTTTCAGACCAGTGTAAATGAGGGGGATTGTGCATGCTCTTTATCTGCGCCACCATCAAACTTGTGAATAGGACTATTGAACAAACGTTTCAACGGCTAAAGGAAGAGTTTGGATGTCATGCTGTGATCACACGTGTGGGATTGGGAGATCCTTTTATATTGATCTCTATTAAAGTATTTGCTCTTTCCTAAATGTCATTATCTTCAATTTTCTATGTTGGTCTTTTAAATTCTGATTGTATAGAGAAACCATTAGCACTTGCCCATGATTAGGTAAAAACCTTCTCTCCTGGCTCCAGCCCTAACCAGGCAAAGTTGGCGTTTAGATGACACACACAACAAGGTGGTAGAAGACTGTTCACTCTCACTATCTTTCAGACCGTCATGAAAGGGTTCAGGATGGTAGCATCTACTTCTAATTGATCGCAGACACCTTGTATATTAATCAATAAACCAAGAGCAGGCTTTTCTTGTACATGGATTTTTCTTTGGGCCACTAGTTTGCAAAAAGCAACACAGAGACTTAATTATAAAAGCTCAGCTTATAGCTTAGACTTGTCCCATGAGCTCTCATAGCTTAAATTAACCCATTTGTATTAATCTACATTCTGCTTTGTGCCATTTTACTTCTTTTCCATCTTGCACCTCCTGTTTACTTCCTATGCCCTCTTACATCTCTCTCACACCAAGAGTCATCTTCTCTTCTCTCTCTACCTAGAAGTCCCGCCTAACCATTTCTTGACTAGCTATTGGCTATTCAACTCTTTATTAAACCAATCAGTAGGTGCTTTGGCAAAGACACATGTTCACTGTGTACAAAAAGTTTACTCCACAACATTTTCTTTCTCCTCAGTTGACAGCAGATGGACAGAATGAGACGTAAGATAAACAGGTGTAGCACTTATGATTGACATTTAAGAAGAGATTCATGCTTAAGATCATCCAAGGGCCTACATCCACAGAAGGGATAGAGTTAAGGTTCTTGTGTCCCTACTTGTTTTAACAAAAAGGAAACAGGAAGAATATAGAAAAACAATGAACTTGAATCCTTGCAAGTGTGTTAACAGCCATTTCCTCTTGTTGTGCATTTGAGGACTATATTAATATTTTCATACTAAAAACAATATAAAGCAGAAGGGAAATAAGAGTGCAAACTGGACTGTAATGGGTGCAATGACAAATGAGTCCTTTATGACTAATACAGCTTCAGTGAAGAGGATAGAGTCAAGCAGTTTTGAGCAGAATTTTGATGAAACATTTTTGCTTCAAAACGAAAGCTATAAACACACATTAATCTCCGAAGTTTGTTTTCCTTGTCATGAGGGCTAACAATTTTAAAACTGCTTTCAGTATTTTCTGAGATGGAACATTTGCTCAACACACTGTTGAAAATGCAACCAGATTTCTCATTGCTGGAGAGCAGCTGATAAAAACAGAAACAGGGATGCCAGATGAGTCAGTGGTGTGTGGATTGGAGGGGGAAGCATCCATGTAAATCACAGCTGTATTTAGACATGCAAGTTCACGCATACTGCATGCATTTATTTTTAGGCTGAGAGTGTGGAGAAATGTCATTCTGGTTGTGATGAAGACACACAGCACCTAGATCATGGTATCTTAACACTATTTTTCATGGTGTAGAAAGTCCTTCTGTATATGTGTTGCTTTTATTGGTTAATGAATAAAAATGTTGCTTTGGACAATGGCTTAACAGAATGTAGTCAGGCTGGAAGATATATATATATATATATATATATATATATATATATATATATATATAGAGAGAGAGAGAGAGAGAGAGAGAGAGAGAGAGAGAGAGAGTAGACAGAGTCAAAGAGACACCATGAAGTCACCAGAGGAGAAAGACATGAGACACCAGCTGAAACCTTGCTGGTATGACAAAAGCCTCATGTTAAAATGTAAAATAACAGAAATGGGTTAACCAAAGATATCAGAGCTAGCTAGCAATATGTTTAAGCTATTGGCTAAGCAGTATTGCAAATAATATGGCTTCTGTGTGATTATTTAGGTTCTGGGCAGCTAGCAACAAACAAGTGGCCTCCTACAACAAATTGGTGCCCAACGTGGGGTTAGCTAAATCTACATAAAACCTGAGAGGGCTTGGAAAAGAATTCTAGACACAAAAAACAAAGTTTAGCTGCATTTATTTTCTGGATGGGCTCTGCTTGCTGGCGGCATGCTGTAACTCCTTTAAGAGAGGTCTTCCTGATTCAGCAGTAGTAGCAAAAGAAAAAAAAACCCACACAATTTCAAAATGGCAGCTTCCTGGGCTATGCTGCTAGCATGAACTCTGGCTCTTTCAGGAGGCTGAGCACATGAATGGGGTTTGTGAGCAGAGTGTTACAATCTGCTTAATGGCACAACATAGACCCTGCTGCATTCCTGGAACTGGGGCAGGGAGCATGGCTCGCAGAGGTGGTGGACATACCTCTGCCATGTTGGATTGGGTGGAGCCAACAGGCAAAGCAGTCTTAGTTCTAGCCAGCTGCTTTGCATTTTAAGAAGTGGTGCTGCTCAGAAAAGAATTATAGATATACAATAAAGACAAATTCATATGAAAAAGACCTCTAAATGGGTCACAGTGTGTTTAAAAATATTTGTAGGCTTGGAAGAGAAAAGAAAAAGAGTACAGAGAGTTATAAAAAAGTAAATGATTTTTAAAAAAATAAAACAAAGATTTAAAAATGGAATACACACAGAGAGTCTGGATTATGTATATTATAGTGTTTTCTTTGAATTTTTTGACTACAGAGAGACATTGTAGAGATTAGAGATTGATAAGCTAAACCAACACATATGCTTTAAAGATATCTTGATTCCAAAATTTGGGTCTAAGGATTTGTTGCTTTGGAAATGAGGTTCTTCTTTTGTTTCCACAGAGGATGAGAACTTGTGGAATCCTTCCAGACTAATGTGGTTTGATGGACCAATACTCCCCTAAAAGGTCTTTGTGAAGCCCCCCAAAATTACTTCACCCAACAAAAAGCAGGAAGGAGTTTGAAGAAAATTACACCCAAATTCCTAAATATTGTTTATAAATGTTTATTTATATTTAAAGGGGGATATGCTATAGAGATTTGCATTGGTGCATTGGTATGGATCTTGCTTTATTGGTACAAATTTAAGGTCAATTTTGTTATATGCATATTTCTGCTCTTGATTAAGGTATCATGTTTATGCAGCTCAATTTAAATTTGTAATGTATAATTAAGAAATATAGGTTAATAGATAATCATCTATAATAGTCAAGTTTGTAGTCATGTTAGTTAGGTTTTCTAGATATATAGAGATATATTTCAGCCAGATAGGTATCCTTCAAATCTTTCAGAAACCTTCAGAATATGACAATTCAAATTTTTTAAGAACTTAGGACTTTTCATGACAATGAGACACATCTGCTCCTGGCAGCACCAAACTACTTCAAGAGGATGATGGGTACAGAAGAGGCTCCTTATGGGGGTGGTTAGCCATTTGGGCAAGAAACTGTTCTTGTGTGGACTGCTTGATGGTACGCTATGTGAGCTGGACATGCAGGACCCACAGAAAAATGACTGCTGAACTTGTCTAAAGGTAAGATGATCTTGTGGGGTTTCTGCTTCGTAAAAGAGTCTGCAGACATTCTGCAGGACATAGAAAACAGTGACTGACAAACTGCCAATATTGGTGGAACTGTCTTTGAAATTTCTTGCTTCATGGGAAAGTCTACTGGATACTATGGGCCCTATAGGCTAAAGATGGGAGCTCCAACAGTACAGAAGATCTTTCGGCGACTGTCCAGGCAGTGAGATGTCTCTGTCAATTCTAGAGTTTTGGAAGTTGCTTACAATGCAGTTCCTGTTAACTTAGGTAATATTATATCCTCCTGGAGTCTTTGATGGAGTTGAAGTTATAATTATAGTTTTCCTTAGTTATGACAAAAGATAAAGTAGATATAAATGTTGTAACTGTAATTCTTGCTTGATACCTGTTTGGTTATATGTAATTTTACTGTGTTAAAGTTAAAACCTTCCCCCTTTTTAAAACAGAAAAGGGGAAATGGTATGGGAAGTCCTTCTGTATATGTGTTGCTTTTATTGGTTAATGAATAAAGAAGCTGCTTTTGGTCAATGGCTTAACAGAATATAGCCAGGCTGGAAGAGATAAATATAGAGAGAGTAGGTGGAGTCAAAGAGACACAATGGAGCCGCCAGAGGAGAAAGATGTGAGTCGCCAGTTGGAACCTTGTTGGTAGGCCACAAGCCTCATGGTAAAATATAAAATAATAGAAATTGATTAACCAAAGATATAAGAGCTAGCTAGCAATATGCTTAAACTATTGGCCAAACAGTATTGCAAATAATATGGTTTCTGTGTGATTATTTTGGTACTGGGCAGCCGGGAACGAACAAGTGGCCTCCTACAACATTAATGTGGTCTCTTCCCATATTAACTCAGGGTTGAGTCAATAATAGCAGGCATTGAGGCAGCTGTGGTGGATGCCAAGATTTGGTGAGAAAAGTATTGACACTTCTACCTTCACCTCTTGAGTGGCTCTGTGGGCCTTGGAGTCCATTATGTGAGGACATTTCACTCCTTTGGCGAGGCCTGCCACTAAGAACCAGGAAGAATTTGCCAGCCATGTGAGCAGCCATCCCACAAAGACGTTTCTAGTCCCTGTCACACCAACAGAGGAATCCAGATGTGTGAGAGATGACAGTTGCTGGCACTATTTTAGATCCCATATAAACTAATATAATGAATGCCTAGGTAATGAATGTAGAAAAATATAAAGGAAGGGACCTTATTCACAACACAATGCTAAATAGTGACTGTAAATGGAACGGTTGCAGTTTGGATATGGAATGTCCCCAAAGGCCCATGTGTTAGAATCTTGGTCCCCAGTGAGGGACTTTGGGTAGCGGTATAACTTTTAAAAGGAGAGACCCAGTGAAAAGTTTTCAGGTTGCTAGGGAATATGCTTAAGGAAGAAAGTGGGTCCATTGTCACTTTATTTGTCTCTTTTGGTCAGAAAATAAGTAATTTTCTTCTGTTAAGCTCTCTTGTGTAAGTTACAATAACTTATTGTGACTTACACAAGCAATGGACTCATGTAACCTTGGACCAAGCATCCAAAACAGCGAGCACAATGCATTTTCTTTAGATAAGTTGGTAGATTTAGTTATTTGGTATAGTAACAGAAAAGTGACTGCAGTTAAAATCACCATTCTACAACTAACATTATAATAACTGATTCAGTTTTTTTAAAAAGTCAATGACAATGGTGTGAAATTCAAAGTGATGGGAAGCAGAACATTAGATAATTTCAGAATATCTTCCCATGGTGCTTATTAATGAAGGGAAAGCCTACTGAGGCAATGGATGCCAGCCACCTCTACACTTCTCTGTGTCAAAAACTAAAGCCCAAACCAATACTACTGCTACTAATGACCATAAAAAATAATAGTGAACTAAATGATATCAACCTTACATTGAAGAAATGGCACATGACACCGAGCTGAATAATCCTATTTAGGAGTCCCTACAATGAGACGGTAGTGTATTCTCATGATGAAATGCTCAACTTCAACAACAAGAAAGAAACACAAGTCAAATCTTGGAGTAAGGGGTGTCTTTAAAGTCATCAGGTCAGAAAGCAGGACCCTATTCTATATGTGCACCTTCATTTGTAGCTATAATAGGTAATAAATAAAAAAGTTAGAGATCTCTATAACATTTTCCAATGGACATAAATTTATTATAGCCCTGAAAACTCTAAAAGCTATGTATGTGGGTTATAGGTTTCTTGTACCTACTGTCCTATGCTGCACCTGCTGTCCTATGCTGCAACTGCTGTCCTATGCTGCAACTAATGTCCTATGTTACACCTGCTGTCCTATACTGCACCTGCTGTCCTGTGCTGCACCTGCTGTCCTGTGCTGTACCTGCTGTCCTGTGCTGTACCTGCTGTCCTATGCTGTACCTGTTGTCCTGTGCTGCACCTGCTGTCCTGTGCTGCACCTGCTGTCCTGTGCTGTACCTGCTGTCCTGTGCTGTACCTGTTGTCCTGTGCTGCACCTGCTGTCCTATGCTGCACCTGCTGTCCTATGCTGCACCTGCTGTCCTGTGCTGTACCTGCTGTCCTATGCTGCACCTGCTGTCCTGTGCTGCACCTGCTGTCCTATGCTGCACCTGCTGTCCTGTGCTGTACCTGTTGTCCTGTGCTGCACCTATTATCTACAAAGCAGGCCTGGCATATGGACAGAATTTTATGTAAATAACATATTTGTTTAATAATCTCCAGGCTATTTGCCTATGTTTCATTTATATTAAAAGGATTTCCCTTTGTTTCCGTGTTGTCCAGCCTTCCTCTACACATCTGTACCCTTCTTTCCATTATGTGTTAATGGAACATGGAATTAGGATTTTAAAATGTTGTCATTGGGAAAGGAAATATAAGATACTAGCTTTTATCCAAGTGGGTTAACAATGTATAATAGAGTTCTTTTTCTTTTTTCTACCTCCCATGTGTCTGTGGATGTGTGTGTGTGTCTGTCTGTTCAGGCATGTATGCACATGTATGCAGAAACCCAAGGCTAAGGTCAAGAAGTTTTCTTCATCACTGTTCACCTTATTATTTGAGGCAAGATCTCTCTGTTGAACATAGTCTTCATAGATATGACTAAATTGGCTAGCCAGATTGCTGCAGGAGTCCCCTATCTCTGACTTCTGATCCCTGGAATTACAGGTGAGATGCCATTCGCACCTATCTTTTACACAGGACCTGGGCATCCAGCTCTCTGAACCTTAAGTTTGGACAGCAAGCTCTTTAACTACTCAGCTGGTTCCCCATCCCTAAACTGGATATTTTGAAACATAATTTTAATAATGTGTTAATATTATACTAAGCAGTATGAAGAAGTCCATTTGGTGTCTCAATACATTTTAGTGATACATTAAAACATTGTGATGCAGGAATCTTTCAAAATGAGAAAAAAGAGTGGGTATTCTAGCTAGAAAGCTGAGTGGCTTCATGGATGAAGACTTCACTAGTTAGAATGCTGAGTGGCTTCATGGAGGCACACAAATTTGATGTAATCTGGGGAGGATGTTGCTTTGGCTGTAAAAACCCATGAGAATTGTGTGGAGCAATATGCAAAGCAGGGTGAACACGAGGTGCCCTCGGGATGGTTTGAGATAGAGAATGTGTGAATTAGCATGAGAGGTATGGAAACAGAAAAGAAAAGTGTCTACAGCATCGTACATTATAATGTATCATGCAATCTGATCCTGCAGATTTTATTATTTGTTTGGGGCTGTGGTAGAAACTGATGGGGAAGCAGAGCTCCAAGTATGATTGACACAGGGTTGAAGTCACCAGATCTTTTGCATGGGGACACTGCAGACAGCTGAGTCACATAAACAAGTAGTCAACTTAGAACTTGGAAACAACGGTCTGGATTGTCTCCTTTGATGGACCCTTGTTTTGTGGTGTATATTCTTCTGTAGTATGAAGAGTAGTCAACAGTGGTTTCCAGTCGTCCTCTGATATAAGCCACTTTTACTGTGGGACAGTTAAATAACTTTGGTAGGTTTCTTACTTTCTCACAGGCAAACAAACTTGCGTGGCTGGGTGACATGCTATCCACCAGCTTCTCCAAACAGACTTGGTGAGTCATTGCCTACCCTGGCTTTGCCATCTGCTGGGATTTATAAATCAGTCCCAGTTTAAAGATTTTTATGTCATTCTTCTCCCTCCATTGTTTTGATGATATTTCACATGAGAAACACTGACCCTATCACATATTTGGTTTTGTTATACGTGGTAAATCATATGTTCTAGAAGCTTCTAATTCTTGTCTAGAAGTGTGTCTCTCTTGTCAAAAAAAACAGGTAACTTAGAAAGATGAGTTCCTCTTTAATTGAAATAGTAGAGCCTAGAATGTTGGCGTTTCTGTAAATCTGATTATTTTGAGTCAATGATAATGAACAGAGAGAGCTTAAGGTGGCTTTTATAGCATTTTTGAGATTTATCATAACAAAATTCTCAATAATCCCAGGCAGGCCTAGCCACCATGGGTATCTCCCATAAAAAGACCCACCAGGTTCGTAAATGTACTCTAGGCCACAGAGAACATCATCAGTCTCCATAGCAACCTGCCCAGGTACTTAGCAGATAACTCAACAATTTGCTATGATGAGTGCTAGAAATAAGAGGCCAAAATAAGAAGAAAGACTGTTGACTGCTGTCACGACTTAGATGCGAAATGTCCCCACAAATTTAAGTGCATCAGCCCAGTTTCTCAGCTGGGGCAGCTTTTTGAGGTGGGGCCTTGCTGGATATAGAAGGTCACTGGAAGGTCCTTGATGCCATCCCTTCCATCTCTCCAAATCCTCCTCCCCTCTACTCTTTCCCCCTTTTTCTTTCTGCCACGAAGTGAGTACTTCCTTCCAAATGTTCCGGAAATGATGCTGTTCCATCCTAGCATGGTCGCACACTCGCCAAACTGTAAAACTGTGCAAGTCCGAACAATCCTTTCTGTCTGTCCTCTCGGGTGTTCTGCCACAGTGATGGAAAGTCTTGTTGGGCCAGCACTGAGCCAGGGTCTCTTCTGGTCTGAAGTGGCTTTAGTCTGCATCCAACAAAGGCTTTGCTACAGATGTCTGAAAAACATCGTTTACATTTAATATTTATAAACACTGTGTTTATGTTTCCTAAAAGTCCGACCTCTTCGCAACTTAAAAACTACTTCAATTTGTTTGGGCAGCAATGGCTGTGGCCCCTTAGTTTCAGTTTCTACTGCTCTAACAGACATTAGTTATCATCTTGTTGTGATATGGAAGGGAAACTTCAGTGGTGAATGCAACCCACATTTTTATCC
This sequence comes from Ondatra zibethicus, assembly GCA_004026605.1. Lineage (NCBI taxonomy): Eukaryota > Metazoa > Chordata > Mammalia > Rodentia > Cricetidae > Ondatra > Ondatra zibethicus. The sequence continues at coordinate 2,703 of PVIU01021056.1, read as the reverse complement.
AAATAGCTGCATAGTCTAAGCTCAGAGAAATACGGAGGGTTCTGAATCTTGTTTTATCCTACAGATTGGTTTGAAATAGTACACACTCCTCTCTACAGTCGGAATGCATGTGTCCCCCCAAACTCATGCATTGGAACACAGTTGCCAGACTGACAATGTCAGTAAGTGGAACATTCAGATCAGAAGGACTCTACCCTCAGGCATGGGCTCAGTGCCTCTATTCGAGACCTTGGAGAACTCACTCATCCTTATACCCTGTGAGGAGATGGCTGGAAGCTACTGGTTATGGACCAGAGAGTGACTCTCTTCCAGACACCCAAGCTGCCAGCACTGTGACCATGCTGACTTCCAAGCCTCTGGACTCAAACAACGCACTATAATGGAGATCATTCACATTCTAAAGGTATTTTACCAGGAGCCCAAATAAACTAAAGCAAAGGTATCTTTGCTTGTAGGTAAACATGCCTTTGCCCTGTGCCTGGCGTAGAAGGGAGCCCAGCTTTATCTTCTCTCAAATCTATCTTACTATGAATGCAGACAGTTTTTTCTAAAACATTGCTTTTATAATCTTATTGCCCTGTTAGAAGTATGTTAGGAAAGACAACACCAACACCATGGAAAACAAAATTGATAAACTAAGGAAAAAGCTGAACTATAGTTACATGAGAAAAATCCTATCAAAAGTAATGAGTCATTGAAAAGTATACATGTTTTTAAAGTTAAAAAGATAAAGAAAGAAACTATTTATTAGGAACAAAATTTCAGGGGCCAAGATGAAAATTGTTATTGCAATTGAGGGGACAGCTTTACAAGGGGGTTGGGGAAAAGGCTACGGCATAGAGGGGCAACAGTTACACGGGATGGGGAAAAGGTTACGACCTAGAGGGGTAGCTGTCACACGGAGCGTGGGGAAAGGAACTATAACATAGAGGGGGCAGCACTTACAAGTGGGGGATGGCGGGAGGGGTAGTGACTTAGAGGATGCAGCCATTACATGGGGCATGGGGAACAAGGCTGCGATCCTGTGATCAGCTTTGAGTTGCAGAGATTCTGGCAGTATTCTGTGTCTTGAGGTGGCTGCTCTTGCTTCTGGCGATGGTTGATGATGCTTGCCGGTGACTTTAGAGTGGCTTGTTAATGTCTGATGACTAAAAGGCCCAGAGTAAGCCCGTTGTCTTCCCAATAGCACTTCAGCTCCCCTTCCGTGTTCCAGTTTGGGCCACGCGGTTTACGACTATGCATGCTTTAGCTGTAGAAGCTTTACTTAGTGTATATTAAGTTGTCGTGGTGATTATTTTAAAGAAAAGTTGATATAATAGGTAGGACTAAAGGTCCTCTAAAGAACTGTTTGAAACGCTGAGCAATATCAGCAATTTGGATTGAAATGATGTAAGGTGTTTGCTGTATGTAACTGATTAAGCACTTCACATGCATTAAACATTTGGTTTCCTAGCAACCCTATGCAGCTTAGGTCTGGAAATTTGACTAGGAAGACAAGGAAACGAGGAGAGTATTATCATTTATAACCCTGGTGACCCAAGGCCACATGGGTCCCCTGGCAGGTGGGAAATAGATAAGCCATGCTGAGAGAGTTTGGCTATAGAGTTTATTTAGTGGGTATTGGGAATGTATAAGAGTAAGAGGTTATGGAGAAGATGGGAGAAGGGGAGAGAGAAAGGGGAGGCCAGAGAAAGAGGAAAGAGAGAAGGGGGCTTGAGCAGGGAAGCAGTAATTACCTCTTCAGAAGAGAGACAGACAGAGAGAGAAAGAGTGCAGGCTGGGGAAGAGGTGGGAAGTACACCTGCCTCCAAAGGGAGTGGGCGGGGCTTGTCTCTTAAAGGGACAGAGTACCCAGGTGGCAATCCAGGCCAGCAGATTACAACAGAGAGGACAGACATACAGGCACACACACAGAAAAGCTGGGATCAGATGGAATGTGCACACTCGAATAAAGTGGGTGGCACCAGCCACTGAAACAGCCCAGAAGTTCGGGTTGTTTTTCATGTCAAGAGAGGCCTAAAGTTGGGCAGTGGGGGCATATGCCTGCCTTTAACCCAGCACTCAGGAAGCAGAGGAAGGTGGATCTCTGTGAGTTTGAGGCCAACCTGGTCTACAGAGTGAGTTCCAAGATAGTCAGAGCTGTTATACAGAGAAACCCTGTCTCAAAACAAAAACAAAAACAAACAAAAAAAACAAGCAAAACAAAACAAACTAAAAAAAAACAACAAAAAGCTTTTGTCCCACGGAGCCAAGCAGAGCGGGCAACCCTCAGTAGGCCTGCCCTTGGGACCGGGAATCTCGCCCAACCAGCTTCCGCGGATTCATCTGGACCCTGACCCCGGGAGCCAAGCGGAGCCGAACAGAGCAGAGCAGGCAACTCTCAGAAGAGATGGGCAGGCGCCAATCAAAGAATTCGTCCAACAACCTGAAAAGCAACATGATAACACCAGAATCCAGCGATTATGGAACAGGAAAGCCCGAGCAACCTATCCCAGATGAAGTAAAAGAAATTGACTTTAAACGTAGCTTTATGAAAATTATAGAGTCCTTTAAAGAAGAGGTGAAAAACTCCTTTATCGAAAGGGATGAGAAAACTAACAAAAAGTTAGAAGAAATGAACAAATTCCTCAAAGATACCCTAGAAAACCAAGAAAAAGCAATCAAACAGGTAACTGAAACAGTTCAAAACTTGAAAACTGAAAT
>PVIU01021055.1:0-32474 GCA_004026605.1 Ondatra zibethicus | reverse complement strand
ATCCTGAGTGAGGTAACCCAAACCCAGAAAGATGATTATGGTATGTACTCACTCATTAGTGGACCCTAGCTATAAAATAAAGGTCACCAAGCACTTAGCTCTCAAGCCCAGAGAAGCTGAATACCTAGGTGAACCCAAGGAAAGCATACACAGAACCTCCTGGAAATTGGAAGCAAACAGGATCATCAAGCAAAAGTTGAAAGCCAGGGGCGGGGATAGAGGTGGGAGAAATTTCATCCGATGAATGGAGATAGAGACAGAGACCCACATTCACATCAGAGCAATGGATTGAGCCCCCAAGGTGCAGGTGAAGAGCAGAAGGTGGGAGAAGATGAGTTAGGAAGTTAGGACCGTGAGGGGCTGGTCCACCTACTGAAGAAAATAATTTTGATGGAGGAACCTTTCTGAATATGCTTTTGTTATTTGTCTCCAATTAATGGAAGAGAGATGCTCATCTTATCCTATATGAAATTAACCATGTACACTTTGCATAGACATATTAAAGCTGTAGAAGATATATAAAATAATTACAAACCATGTACAATGGATGCTTCTGAGGAGGGTGTTAAAAGATGAAAAATTATTCTCATTATCTAGGATTAATACTTGCTCATTTTATAATTATTTCTTTTTACAAGTAATTAAAATCTGCTTTAAAATATTTTTGCATATTTTTTAATTTATTATATTTTTTTTAAATTACCAATCCAAGTTCCCACTCCCACCCTCCTCCCATTCCCTCCACACACACCCCCACACCACCACCATCTAATCTTCAGAGAGGGTAAGGCACATTGCCTTGTGGAAGGTCCAAGGTCGTCCCTACAGTATCTAGGCTGAGCAAGGTATACATCTAAAGAGAATAGGATCTCAAAAAGCCCATACATGCAGTACAGATAAATCCTGAGTCCACTGCTAGTGGCCCCTCACTCTGCCCCCACCCCATGCAGCTATCAACCACTTTCAGAGGAACTAATTTGGTCCTATGGTTGTTTCTTCCCAGTCTGGCTGGTGTTGGTGAGCTTCCATTAGCTCAGGCAAACTGTTTCACTGGGTAAACCCATCATGGTCTTGACCTCCTTCCTCATATCCTCATTCCTTCCACTCTTCAGCTGGACTTTGAGAGCAAAGTCCAGTGCTCTGATGTGGGTCTCTGCCTCTGCCTGTTGCTGGATGAAGGTTCTATGGTGATATTTAAGATAATCATCAGTATGACTACAGAGCTAGTCAAGATAAAGCTCCCTCTCTTCTATTGCTCAGGGCTCTAGGTTGGGTCATCTTTTTTTATTCCTGTGAATTTCTTCAGAGCCAGGCTTCTGCTAACCCTATAAGGGTTCCCTGAATCAAGATATCTCTCTCCTTGCTCTCATCTCTTTCCTTCCTCCATCTTGATCATCCCATTCCCTCAAGTTCTCCTCTATCCTCTTCTTCTCCTCTCCTCTTCTCCTCCTACCATCCCTTCTCCACCACCCCATGTTCCCAACCCTGCCAGTCAATCCTGTCCATTTCCAATTTCCAGGTGGGTATATATATATATGGGGGTTACATTATTACTTAGATTCTCTAGGATCATGAATTATAGATTCAGTGTCCTTTGTTTATAACTAGTATCCAGTTATGAGTGAATATATACCATTTTCATATTTTTTGGATATGGGTTACCTCACTCAGGATAATTTTTCTAATTCCTTCCATTGCATGCATAATTCAAGATATCAGAGTTTTTTACCACCAAGTAGTACACTAATGTGTAAATGTGCCACATTTTCTTTATCTATTCTTCGGTTGAGGGGCATCTAGATTGTTTCCAGATTCTGGCTACTACAAATAATGCTGCTATAAAGATAGTTGAACAAATGCTTTTGTACTATGATTGAGGATGTTTTGGGTTTATACACAAGAGAGGTTTTGCTGGATCCTGAGGTGAGTTAATTTCCAATTTTCAGAGAAACCACCATGCTGATTTTCAAAGTGGTTGTACAAATTTGCATCCCCACCAGCAATGGACGAGTATTCCCCTTACTCCACATCCTTTCCAGCATAAGCTATTATTAGTGCTTTTGATCTTCGTCATTCTGACAGGTATAAGATAATATCTTAGAGTAGTTTTGATTTGTGTTTCCCTGATAGCTAAGGATGCTGAACATTTCCTTAAGTATCATTTGGTCATTTGAGATTCTTCTGGTGAGAATTATCTCTTTAGTTCAGTACCCCATTTTTAATTGGATTATTTAGAATTTTAATGTCAAATTTTTTGAGTTCTTTATATATTTTGGAGATCAGTCCTTTGTCTGATGTGGGGTTGAAGAAGATCTTTGCCCATTCAGAAGGCTGCCTTTTTGTCTTATTGACTGTGTCCTTTGCTTTACAGAAGCTTCTCAGCTTCATGAGGTCCCATTTATTTATTGTTGCTCTCAGTGTCTGTGCTATTGGTGTTAGATTTAGGAAGTGGTCTCTTGTGCCCAAGCATTGAAGACAAATTTCCACTTTCTCTTCTATCAGGTTCAGTGTGGTTGGATTTATATGGAAGTCTTAAATGCCTTCAGACTTGAGTTTGGTGCAAGGTGATAGATACGGATCTATTTTTGTTCTTTTACATGTTGACATCCAGTTATGCCAGCACCATTTGCTGAAGATACTTTCTTTTTCCATTATATAATTTTAGCTTCTTTGTCAAAAATTAGGTGTTCATAGGTGTGTGGATTAATATACGGGTCCTTGATTCAATTCCATTGGTCAATCTGTCTGTTTTTTTTGCCAATACCATGCCATTTTCATTACTGTAGATCTATAATAGAGCTTGATGTCAGGGATGGTGATGCCTCCAGAAGTTCCTTTAATATACAGGATTGTTTTGGCTATCCTGGGTTTTTCATTTTTCCATATGAAGATTATTTTTCTTTCAAGGTCTGTGATGAATTTTGTTGGGATTTTGGTGGGGATTGAATTTATAGATAAAATTTGGTAGGATTGCCCTTTTTACTATGTTTATCCTACCTTTCCAAGAGCATGGGAGATCTTTCCATTTTCTGGTATCTTCAATTTTTTTCTTCAAAGACTTAAAGTTGTTGTCAAATTAGTCTTTCACTTCTTTGGTTAGTGTTACCCCAAAATATTTTATGTTAGTTGTGTCTATTGTGAAAGGTGATGTTTCTCTGATTTCCCTCTCAGCTTCTTTATCATTTGTGTATAGGAGTATTTTTTTGAGTTGATCTTATATCCTGCCAAATCACTGAAGGTATTTATCAGCTGTAGGAGTTTTCTCGTAGAGTTTTGGGGGTCAGTTATATACACTATCATATCATCTGCAAATAAGGAAAATTTGACTTCTTCCTTTCCAATTTGAATCCCTTTGATCTCCTTTTGTTGTCTTATTGCTATTGCTAAAATTTGAAGAACTATGTTGACAAGATATGGAGAGAGTGGACACCCCTGTCTTGTTCCTGATTTTAGTGGAATTGCTTTGAGTTTCTCTCCATTTAATTTGATGTTGGCTGCTGGCTTGCTGTATATTGCTTTTTATTATACTTAGATATGTTCCTTGTATTCCTGATCTCTCCAAGACCTTTATCATGAAGGGGTATTGGATTTTGTCAAATGCTTTTTCAGCATCTAATGAAATGATCATATAGTTTTTTTTCTTTCAGTTTATTTATCTTATAGATTACATTGATAGATTTTCATATATTTAACCAGCTATGCATCTCTGGGATGAAGCCGACTTGATCATGGTGGATGATTTTCTTGGTGTGTTCTTGAATTCAGCTTGCCAGTATTTTATTGCATATTATTACATTTATGTTCATGAGTGATATTGGTCAGTAATCCTCTTTCTTGGTTGAGTCTTTGTGTGGTTTTGTTATCAGGGTAACTGTATGTAGCCTCATAGAAAGAGTTTGGCAATGCCTCTTCTGTTTCTATTATGTGAAATACTTTGAGAAGTATATATATTAGTTCTTCTTATATGTTCTGGTAGAATACTGCACAAAATCATCTGGCCCTGGACTTTTTGGTTGGGAGGATTTTGATGATAGCTTCTATTTCCTTGCAGTTCACAGGTCTATTTAAATTGACCACCTGGTCTGATTTAATTTTGGTATATAGTATCTATCTAAAAATATGTCCATTTCTTTTACATTTTCCAATTTTGTGGAGTACATGTTTTTGTGCTATGACCTAATGATTCTCTGAATTTCCTCAGTATGTGTTGTTATTTCCCCCTTTTCATTTCTTATTTTGTTAATTTGAGTGTTCTCTCTCTTTCTTTTGATTAATTTGGATAAGAGCTTGTCTATCTTGTTGATTTTCTCAAAGAACCAGCTCTTTGTTTCATTGATGCTTTGTATTGTTTGCTTTGTTTCTATTTTGTTGATTTCATTCCTCAATTTGATTATTTCCTGTCTTCTACTCCTCCTGTGTGAGCTTGCTTTTTTTTTTGTTCTAGAGCTTTCAGGTGTACTATTAAGTCACTATTGTGAGTCTTCTCTGTTTTCTTTATGTAGGCATTTACCGCTATGAACTTTCCTCTTAGCACTGCTTTCAGGCATCCCATAGGTTTGGATATGTTGTGCCAATGAGTCTATTTCCTCTATCATATCTCCAGCACTTGAGATTCTTTCTTTTATCTCTTGCATTCTGTTGGTGATACTTGTCTTTGTAGTTCCTGTTCATTCATCCAGATTTTCCATAACCAGTATTCCCTTGGTTTCTGTTTTCTTTATTATCTCTATTTTGGTCTTCAAGTCTTGAACTGTTTCCTTCACCTTTTTTTTCTTGTTTTTTTGGGGGGGGTTCTTTGAGGGATTTATTAATTTCTTCCTATATTTGTTTTTCTTCTCCTCCATTTTTTAAGGTAGTTTTTCATTTTCTCTTTAAAGGTCTCCACCTTTTTTATTAAGTTACGTTTAAAGTTGTTTTCTTCTACTTCTTCTGTGTTAGGATGATTAAGTCTTGCTGTTGTGTGACCGCTGGGTTCTGGTGTTACCATGTTGCTTTTTAGGTTGTTGGAGGAATTCTTGCATTGGCGTTTACCAATCTCTTCCTTCAAATAAGGCTGACAGTATCTTTGCTTCTTGGTCCAATACTTTCTGTGTCTGTATGAGTGTTGGGGAGGTTTTCTTGGTCTGTTCTGTACTGTCAATATCTGTCTCAGAAAGTCTCTGAGGTCTCTGTATGCCTGCTTTCTTGGTCTTCTCTCCTGGTTTGCTCTCTTTGTGCTCTCCCTTAATCCCCTCAGTGTTGTAGCAATCTCTTTGTCCCTCTTATCTCCTCAGTATAGGAGCAACCTGTGTTTCAGAGTTACACAAAGGTTTCAGGAGGATAGGTGGGTTTGGGGTTGGTGACTGGATTGGTTTGGGTTTGGGGGGATCCTAGCTACAGGAAACTCGCTGCTTCTTGGCTAGAAAAGGCAAGGGAGTTGGGGGAGGGACCTGGGGTTTTGTCCCACTGGGGAGGTCCTAGAGAATGGGGCATCCTGCTGTGTGGCTGTTCACTCTCCTCTTAAGTCTCCAATATTGGAGTAAGCTCTGTTTCAGAGTTCCACCAAGGTTTCAGGAGGATAGGCTTATAATTAATTCTTAATGACTATAATTGTAATTATAAATTTAGTATTTCTTTTTTGTTGTAATTGTTTTGTTTTTTGTTTTGTTTGTGGATTTGAGTTTTCTAAGAGAGGGTTTCTTTGTGTCATAGTCTTGGCTGTCCTGGAATTCACTTTGTAGACCAGGCTGGCCTGGAACTCACAAAGATTCTCATGCTTCTGCCTCCTGAGTGCTGGAATTAAAGTCATGTGCTAATACCACCTAGAATAAGTTTTTGTATTTCTAAAATGTGTTTCTTTTAGTATTTTCTTTTGAAGTAGCACATATTTCTGAAATTCCCTAAAAAAGGTAATTTTTCATAAAAGTCTTATTAAATGATTTGTGAATTATCCTTAAAAATCTCTTTAAATAACATATCTTATTAACATTGTTCACAATTAGACATGTTTCTTTGTAAGCACTTTACTAATAATAAATTATTAACTTTAATTTCCTTGATGTGATTTTCTTATTTCTTTTCCTTTAATATCTTGAGTATGTTTTTCTTCTTGTCTGTTTGGCTTTTTGATGGCTTGAGAAATTACAAGTAATGCTTGTGAGTAATGCTAGTGCCTTAATTTAGAGTCCTTTCTAGCTCTATTCACATTTCTAAGGCAGTTACTATTGAAAGGAAATACAAAGCATGCTCAGTGTTTTTCTATTATCAGTTTCTTTATAAAATAAAGTAAATCTCATTATATAAATTGGCTATCACTATTTATTTGATTTCTTAGTGGAAGTTGTTAGAGAATATCAAGAGTAATGTCATAAGGATGCAATTTGCATCTCTTTTTTTTTAAAGCTCAGGCTATTTTAAGATGCAAAGATATAAAATTAATTTCTCCATTAATTAAGGCATTCATCATTTACAGAATCATTTGCAGAGCTAGGAACCATATTAAGTTCAATGAATTATGTTACTCAATATGATACTGCTTGTATTGTGTTTTCAAATTGAGAGAGTATGAGTATCATCAATATTCAATAACTTGTTCACTGAAAATAGAGTTGTGATTTGAAATTCAGTCTTTCAAATTCTAACAAAAAGAAAAAGAAAAGATAAAAGACTCTCATATCACATACTTGTCATTTTTACTTTCTTGAGTATCATTAATTTTTATGTAGCATTTTTTAATTTTGAGAATATCAAATCAAGTCTTTCATCAATAGGGCACAGATGCACCCACAAAACATCAAGCTAACGATAATAAAGTATTTTCAGACAGCTTGGTACAGGTCTATGTGGGCCCCATGCATACTGCTTTGGTCTTTGTGAGTGCATATGGGCCTTGCTCAGTTGATTCATTGAGACGTGTTCTCCTGGTGCCCTCCATCCCCTCTGACTCCTACAATATTTCCTTTTCCTGTTAGCTTGTAGTATCTGTGGGACTACACACCATGGTAGCAGGTGTTTTTCTTATTCTTTTCTCTGCTCTTGGGACTCTTTTCCTCCTTGTGCTATCTTGTCCAACCTTGATATGAAGGTTTTTGTGTTTTCATACTGTAGCTGTGCCATGGAATCATTATTTACCTTTATTTCTAGCCTTAATTCATCCTATACCCTCTTGAACATTAAGCCCACACAATGTGAAAGTTCCTTCCTTACTGTTTTTCAGGTGCCTTTGTGTTGATATACAGTACAATAGCTAGCTACTTCAACTTCCAGGCACTTTGCAGCTAAGGTAACCTTTTTTAAATCCTCTGCACCAAGGATACGGGATCTTTTACTCTTGCATAAATAGGTATTAAATGTTTACTGTACAGGAGCAAATATTTTTTGGTTTTGATTTCTTTGTACAGTGGAATAACTGGAGGCAAATGAAGCTTACTGTCAGCAACACCCCATGCTAATGGGGTACTTCAAGGGACTCTATTCTCCACTTTTTTGGATAACTTGTTATGAGATGATCATGAACAGAGATGGACTATATCTGTTAATTTCACACGAGTACGAAAAGAAGTCATTGAAAACATATTTTCAATTATAGGCAATATGAACAAAACCACAAAAGAATGAAGGTCTTGCAGATAATTTTATTTATTTAATCATATATAAGAATAATGAACTAATTATACATGTAACCTACTCTCCTAGATAAATCACAATAGTAGCTTAAGAAGTGAGTACAATAAAAGACAAGTTAAGAACTCATTAGCATTTGCTCACCTATGTTCATAGCAGAATTATTGATAATGCCCAGAACCTAGAAGCAACCTAGATGCCCCTCAAATGAAGCATGGATAAAGAAAATGTGGTATATTTACAGAATGGAATAATACTTAGCAGTTAATAACAATGACATCTTGAAATTTGTATGCAAATTGATAGAACTAGGAAAACCATCCTGAGTGAGGTGAGCAAAGGATAACCAACCTACAGTCCACAAACCCAGAGAGGTAGGTATCAAGGAGGACCATAAAATAGACATACATGGATTCTCCTGGGAAGGGGAAATAGACAAGATCTCTGAGTATACTGGAAGCATGGTGGGGAGGGGGATGAGGGAAATGGAGAAAAGACGGGGAAGGTGAAAGAACATGAAGGAACAGGATGGTCCAGTTGGGTCAAGGACAGAGAGTTAGAGCAAGGAAAGAGATAACTTGATAGAGGGAGCCATTATGGGGTTAGTGAGAAACTTGTCATTAGGGAAAAACCCAGGTATCCATAAGAATGACCCAAGCTAAGACTCTGAGCAATAGTGGAGAAGGTGCCTTCCCCTGTAATAGGAATGATTCCTACCTTAGTTGTCAGCATAGAACCTTCATCCAGTAGCTGATGGAAACAAATGAAGTGATCCACAGCTAAGCACTGGGCCGAGCTTCTGGGGTCCAGCCGAAAAGGAATAGCGATAATATGAGCAAAAAGATCAAAATCATGAGGGAGAAACTCATAGAAACAGCCGATCTGAGGAAGTGGGAGCTCACTGACTCTGGACTGACAGCTGGGGAGCCTGCATAGGACCAAACTATGCCCTCTGAATGTGGTGTGACTTGAATAGTTTGCGGAGCCACTGGCAGTGGGACCAGGATTTATCCCTAATGTGTGAACTGGCTTTATGGAACCCATTCCCTATGGTGGAATACCTTACCTTGATCATCCTTGATACAGGAGGGAGGTCCTTGGTCCTGCCTCAAAGTAATGTGCCAGACTTTGTTGACCCCCATATGCGGTCTCACCCTCTGAGGCATGAGTAAGGGCGTGCAGTGGAGGGAATGTGTGTGGAAACAGGAGAAAAGGAGGGAGGGGGGATTGAGATTAGTATGCAAAATGAAAAGAAAAAATTGTTTTAAAAAATAGAATAAAATGAAATGAAAGGAAAAGAACCCATTAAACCCTTTTCTCTGGCTGGGGGGGGGGTTAACAACGCATCTTTTTTACCCCAAGCACTAGATCAGTCATTAGGTTTCTTTTAATCATGACAGACACAGATGAAACCATGCTGCTGAGACAAACTAAATTTTTCAACAATAATGAATTGTCTTTAAGGTTACATTTTTTTGAGAGGAAAGGCTTTATTTCAGCTTACACTTCCACATCACAGTCCATCACTGAAGGAAGTCAAGACAGGAACTCAAGGCATGAACTTGCAGTAAGAACTAATATGGAGACCATGGAGTAAAGCTGCTTGCTCTCCTGTTCCTCATGCTTAAACTGTCTGCCTTCTCATAGGACCCTGGATCACCAGCCCATGAGTGGCACTCTCCACAGTGAACCCCTTTTTATATTAATAATTCAAGACTAATCTGGAAGGCGCATGTTCTCTAGTGAGGTTCCCTCTTCCCAAATGATTGCAGTTTTTTGTTAGATTGACATAAAACTAGCCAGCACACTAGTGGAGAGTACAGAGGTTTATACACCAAGACCTATAGATAAAATGTGAAGATTCTAAATTTTAGGAATAAAAGATGTTTAAGCTTTGAGAAATTTTAAATTAGTTCTACAACAGCAAATTCATTCATCATTAACAATTATGAAACTATCAGAGAATTCCAGGTCAAGATTTAAGGAATTCAGAAAGAAGTATAAACAAAAAACATTTTCTCATTCTAATAGGCATCAGTGTGACACTTCATTTTATACTACTAATGAGCAAAAAAATTTTAATGTGCTGCTGTTTTATGTAGTAGGGCTGAAGAAATACTTTATTATTCATAAGCATAGCAAGCTTTGTTGCTTCATGTTTGTTTCAGTTCATTCTTTTTACAAACCCACAGGGGTGATAAGAAGTAGCCAGATGAAGAATCTCATACCCCATCTGAAATGTCTCCCATTAATGACACTATGGGGAAGAAAATATACTCTCTAAGAATTGAAATAAGTATGATATATGGGAGGCTCATGTCTTTAAAGAGTAAAGCAGATGGTTTATCTACTTAAGATCTACTTTTTAATTAAAGAAATGCATAGAATGAGTATTCACTGCAACTGAAACATCTGACCAAATAGAAGGAAATGCCAAGGGCATTATGAAATGATAAACTTCCTCCAGACACATATCCTTGTGGATAGATGACATACAAGTCAAAAACAATAAAAGATCTGTAGTTATATTTACTTTAACAATACTTAGTATTTCACCCAATCCTCCATGGATTCAAGATATCAATCACAAATAAACTTCACCACTCTATTATTTAGCATGCAGAAATACACATAACTTATTGTAATATGTTAATACTCCAAAGCAGATCTTTTTTGTTAGATGATATGTTTTCTGTTATTTTTGAAATACAAAGTTGAGATAATCCTTCTGATTTGATCTAGTTGGTTATCATAGTAAATTCTACCATCTAGTGAGGTTAGAAAATGTAAAAATTCACATTTTATATAAATAATGTATCAAAATGTTTGGTAAAAGTACCTATTAATTACACAAGAAGTCTGAAAACAAATATAGGATATTATTTATAAGTTAAAAAAATAATTAGGACAGAGACTTCATGCGTTATGAAGTATCTTGAGGAAATTCTGTTAATAAGAGATAACATTAATGGACAAAGATATTGGTCCTGGTTTTCAAGGGAATCCAACTAAAAACTTGAGAAGTCATTTGCCTGGAACAGGGCTATATGGCTAATTTAGAGATCAAATAGTGGAAATCTGAACAAAAAGGGCTTAGAAAATGATATGCTGGGCATACGAACGTGTCACAAAAAGGTGTGAAGAGGATTTTAGAAAAAAACTGAGAACTAACACAGAGACCTACTTTCTATTGGACAATTGAAGAGTAACAGACTTTGTAGAACAGAGTTCTAAATGGGACATCTTCATCAACCTTTCCCATCAGACTTGAGAAAACTTTGGTACAGAAGAGCAGAGGGAAAAAGAGTATAAGAACTAGAAGAGATGCTATTAAGTGAAACCTGTCTTTCTGGCACAAGGATGATGCATATATGAACTCTCAGAAAGAGGGGCAGCACACACAGCAACTACAGAGGGTCAAGTCAAACAAGGTCCCAGCGCTGTAAGAATGAGAGGGTATGAGCTCCCATAACCAACAGAAAGCTATCGCCAATTAACAACTTGCTGAAGAAAAATTGTTTCTACAGTGACTTCATTGTATATTATGCTTTTTGATTATGTGTTTTTGTAAGTTTTGTTGTGTGTGTTTCCTTTTGTTATTTTTCTTAATTCTGTTTTGTTTGATCATTGTTTGTTTTGTCTGTGTGCTTTCCAAAAAGAGAGAAAGAAAGAGTGAAGTTGGGTGGGGATCAGGGGAGAATATGGGAGGAGTTAAGGGAAAGGAAAACATGATCAGAATATACTGTATAAAACAATGTATTTTCAATCTCCGTCCCCCCCCAAAAAAAGAGAAGGAATGAAAAAAGGAAGGAAGGAAAAAAGAAAGTAAGTAAAACAGAGAAATCCTTATGGTTAAATATACCCACAAAGAGGGTTAAATTTAAATTTAATGGTCTTTTAAATTTGTATATAAATATGTATGTATGTATATATTCACACTAGTATTGATTGAGTATTAAATTTATCGGATAACTTCAGCTCCAAAATCACTAAGGCCTGGTTAATTTTTGCAATTTTCACTCATTGCTTCAAGTATTGGACTGTCATTAGGAAGGGGGACTTGTTGCTATATAATAGGACTCACTGTATTAAATCATGTGTCAAACTAGACTCTTATTTTCTAACAATGTTATGAAAGCTAATCTTTCTCAAGGCAGAAGCAAACTTTCAAAATCCACAACCCTTAAAAGGGGCCAACTTTGAAATAACAATGCAAAACATGCTGGAGTCCTTTTCTCAGTAGGGTGTCCATAACTTTTAATATTGTTTTGAAAAACTAGCCATCAGTGTTTACTGAAGTTGTCTTAAAGCAATATTGATGTGGAATTCCCCTCTGTATGCTGTGAATACCATTGGTGAATAAAGAAACTGGCTTGGCCTGATGGGGTAGAACAGAGCTAGGCAGGGAAAACTACACTAAATGCTGGAAGAAAGACTGGTGGAGTCCAGAGAAGCCATGTAACCCCACCAGAGACAGATGCCGGAACTCTACCCGAAAAACTACAGACCTATAGCAATACACAGATTAACAGAAATGGGTTAAATTAATATGTAAGAGTTAGTCAATAAGAAGCTAGAGCTAATGGGCCAAGCAGTGATTTAAATAATATAGTTTCTATGTGATTATTTTGGAGCTGAACAGGCAGGAACCAAAAAGTGGTCTATTACAACAAATTGGCGCCAATGTGTCTACCTAAAATCCACATAAAACCTGAGAGAGTTTGGAAAGAAATTCTAGGAAAAACAAAACAAACAAACAAACAAAAAACAGTTAAATACAGCTTTAACACCATGGCTCCTTTAAGAGAGGATTTCCTGATACAGCGGTAGCAGAAAAAAAGCCATGTTGTTTTGAAATGGCTGCAGCTTCTTGGGCCATGCTACCAGCATGAACTCTGGCTCTTTTGAGAGATCCAGCTATGGAGCATTTAAATGGGGTTCTGTGAGTAGAGTGATATGATTTGCTTAATAGCAATTAGACCCTCTTTTTGACTGAAAATGGGGCTGTGAGCATAGCTCATGCTAAACAGACCTCTGCCCCACTATGTTGGACTTGGCAGAGCAAGCAGGAAAGGTCATAATTGTCCTAGCAATGCCACAGCTTAAGTTTTTAAGAAGCACTTAGCATTTTAAGAAGCGTTCCTAGACAGTAAAGAATTACAGATACACAATAGGACAGATTCAGACATAAAAGACCTCTAAATGGGTCACCGTGTTGGATAAATGTATGTAGGCTTTGGAGAGAAAAAGAAAAGAGTACAGAGAGTTGGAAAAGAAGTAAATCATTGATAAAAAAAAGCAAAGTCTTTAAAGAGACAGAGTACAGAGAGTTATAGATTTAAAGGAGTAAAAAAAAATAAAATAAAAATTAGAAATAACACCATAAAGACAAATAAGCCAAGTAAAGAGAAAATATACACAGAAAGTCTGAAATATGTATAAATTGTGTTTTCTATGAATTTTTTGACTGTGAATGAGCTACGTACAGAGAGACATTAGAGACATTTTATTGTATAAGGCTGCTAAGATAAACCACCATAGATATTTTAAAGGTTTCTTGACTTCTAAATATGTTGCTTTGGAAGAGGTTCTTCTTTTGTCTCCACAGAGGATGAGAATCCATATTAATGTGGATTGATGGACCAAGAGCCCCTGAAAGACGACCGTGAACAACACCAAAAAAATTATTTCACCCAATAAACATCAAGAAGCAGTTTGGAGAGAACTATGCCCACATTTCCAAATATTGTTTTTTAACATTTACTTACATTTAAAGGTGGATATGCTATAGAGATTTGCATTGGTATGGATTTGGGGGGTTTTTTTCAATTAATTTTTATTGTGCTCTACATTTTTCTCTGCTCAGCTCCTTGCCTCTTCCCTTCCCCTTCAACCCTTCCCCAAGGTTCCTATGCTCCCAATTTACTCAGAAGATCTTGTCTTTTTCTACTTCCCATGTAGATTAGAACTATGTAAGTCTCTCTTGGTGTCCTCATTGTTGTCTAAGTTCTCTGGGACTGTGGTTTGTATGCTGGTTTTCTTTGTTTTGTGTTTAAAGACCACCTATGAGTGAGAAAATGTGATTATTGATACAAACTTAAGGTCAATTTTGTTATAATGTGTATATGTATTTCTGCTCTTGATTAAGGTATTGTGTTTGTCTAGATCATTTATAATTAAGAAATATAGGTTAATAGATAATCATCTACAATAGTCAAGCTTGTATCATGTTAGTTAGATTTTCTAGATGGATAGATATGTATTTCAAATGGATAGGCATTCTTCAAGCATTTTAAAGACTGCAGAATATGGCATTTAAAATGTTTTAAGAATTTAGGACTTTTCATGACAATGAGACACATCTGCTCCTGGCAGCACAAGTACTTCAAGAGGAAGATGGTCATCAAAGAGGTTCCTTATAGAGTTGATTAGCATTTGGGCAATACACCTCTCTTGCCTGTACTGCTTTAAGGTATGCTGCATAAATTGGACATACAGGACCCACAGAAAAATGACTGCTGAACTTGCCTAAAGGAGAGATGGTCCTTCAAGGTTTCTGCTTCATAAAAGAATCTGCTAGACATTCTGCAGGACACAGAAAAAAGTGACTGACAAACTGCCAATATAGGTGGAACTGTCCTTGAAATTTCTTGCTTCATGGAAAAGTCTGCTGGATACAATGGATCTGAAGGATGAAGATGGAGGCCACAATGGTACAGAATAACTTTGGGTGACTATCCAGGTAGCAAATGTCTCTGTCAATTCTAGAGTTTTGGAAGTTGCTTATAATGCCCTTCCTGTTTACTTAGGTAATATGATATCCTTCTGTAGTCTTTGATGGAGTTGAAGAATTTATAGTTATAATTATAGTTTTCCTTAGTCATGATAAATGATAAAATAGATAAAAAATATTGTAACTGTAATTCTTGCTTTATAACTTGTTGCAAGGGGGGGGGCTTTGTTTGTACCAGCCACCCTGCTACCTTACACCTGAAATAACCACACAGAAACTGTATTAATTAAATTACTGCTTGGCCCATTAGCTCTAGCCTCTTATTGGCTAACTCTCACATCTTGATTTAACCCATTTATATTAATCTGTATATCACCACAAGGTCGTGGCTTACTGGGAAAGATTCAGCATGTGTGACATAGTGGCTCTCTGACTCTGCTTTCTTCCTCCCAAAATTCAGTTCAGTCTTCTCTGCCTACTTAAGTTCTGCCCTATCAGGCCTAGCAGTTTCTTTATTGATTAACCAATGAAGCCAACACATAACTAGAAGGACATCCTATACCATTTTCCCTTTTCTGTTTAAAAATGAAAGGAAGGCTTTAACTTGAACATAGTAAAATTACATATAACAAAACAGGTATCAAGCAAGAATTACAGGTACAATATTTATATCTACTTTGTCTTTTATCATAACTAAGGAAAACTATAACTATAACTGTCTATCTATTCTTCAACCCCATCAAAGACTCCAAAAGGATATAATATCACCTAAGTAAACAGGAAGTGCATTATAAACAACTTCCAAAACTCTAGAATTGACAGAGACATCTTGCTGCCTGGACATTCACCCGAAGTTCTTCTGTACCGTTGGGGCATCCATTTTCAGCCTACAGGCCCATAGTATCCAGCAGACATTTCCATAAAGCTAGAAATTTCAATGGCAGTTCAGTCACTTTCTTCTGTGTCCTGCAGAACATCTCACAGACTCGTTCATGAAGCAGAAACACCGAAGGACTATCTCACCTTTATACAGGTTCAGCAGTCATCTCTCTTGGGTTCTTCATGTCCAGTTTATGCAGCAATCCAGTCAAGAGCAGTTTCTTGCCCAAATGGCTAACCAACTCCATAAGGAGCCTCTTCAATACCAATCTTCCTCGGGAAGTAGCTTGGTGCTGCCAGGAGCAGACACATCTCATTGTTATGAAAAGCCCTAAGTTATTAAAACATTTTAAATGCCATCTTCTGTAGTCTTTGAAAGATATGAAGAATGCCTATCTGAAATATATCTATGCACATCTATAAAATCTAACATGACAACAAGCTTGACTATTAGAGATGACTCTCTATTAACCTATATTTCTTAATTTTACATTACATTTTTAAATGAGCTACAAAATCACAATACCTTAATTAAGAGCAGAAATATACATATAACAAGATTGACCTTAAATTTATATCAATAAAGCAAAAATTACACCAATGTAAATTATTCATATCTATATCAAAACCCCTTTAAATATAAACAAAGTTTTATAAACAATATTTGGGAATATGGACGTAGTTTTTTTTCTCTCCAAACTGCTTTATGCTGTGTTGGCGCTGTTAATCAGGTCCTTAAGGCTATATCCTGTGTGCTAGATTCGTCTCAGCAGTTGAGTTAAGTAATTTTCTGAAGGTGTTTACTGCAACCTTTCAGAAGGGCGTGGTCTATCATACCATTTTGGTCTAGAAGCAATCCACAGGGTCTCATCCCCCGTGAATACCAAAGAAGAACCTCTTTTCCAAAGCATCATATCCTTAGACCCAAATTCTGAAGTCATAATACTTTTAAAATATATATGGTGGATTATTTTAGCAGCACATACAATGAAACGTCTCTCTGTACTTAGCTCCTTCAGAGTCAAAAAATTCAAAAAAAAAACAATAATATACAGAATCCAAACTCTCTGTGACTTTTCCATTTTTATGTGGCTTATTTTACTTCCTTTCTATGATTATCTGTACTCTGTCTCTTTAAACACTTTACCCACTTTACCTTTTTTTTTAAGCATTAACTTTATTTTATGACTCTGTATACTCTATCTTTTCTCTCCCAAGCCTATGTACATTTATTCAATGCTGTGACCCATTTAGAGGTCTTTTATGTGTGAATCTGTCCTATTGTTACTCTGTAATTCTTTACTGTCCAGGAGCACTTCTTAAAATGCTAAGCACTTCTTAAAAACTTAAGTTGTGCCATGTAGGGGTAATATGGTACCACCTGTTTCCTGCCACTCTAAACTTTAACTGTGCTGTTATTATGATAAATATGCCTGAGATCAGCACATTTCAGCAGGCAGAGCCACTTGTGCCTCTGAGAGCCAAGCACATGGCCCCACTTCCAGGCACAAAGCTGGTCCACATTGCCATCAAGCAAGCTGCAGCAATCAGCTCACAAAGCCCATCCAAATGCTCTGTCTCCCAAACGAATCAGAGGTCACACTGGCAGCACAGCCCAGAAAACCAGTATGTTAAAACTGCCACTTTTTTTCCTGTTGCAGCTGCTGAGTGAGGAAATTCTCTCTGCAGCACCCCACCGGCAAACAACAAAAAACTGTGTTAAACTTTATATTTGTGTCTAGAATTTCTTTTAAAGTCCTCTCAGGTTTTACGTGGAGTTAGTTTACCACATTGGGGCGCCAAACTGTTGCCGAGGAGGAGGGGCCCTTCTTTTCTCCTGGCTGCCCTGCTAGCTTATGCCCAAAATAACCACACAGAAACTGTATTAATTAAATTATTGCTTGGCCCATTAGCACTAGCCTTTTATTGGCTAACTCTCACATCTTGATTTAACCCATGTATATTAATCTGTATATCACCACAAGTTTGTGGCTTACTGGGAAAGATTCAGCATGTCTGACATGGTGGCTCTCTGGTGGCTCTCTGACTCTGCTTCCTTCCTCCCAGAATTCAGTTCAGTCTTCCCTGCCTACCTAAGTTCTGCTCTATCAGGCCAAGTAGTTTCTTTATTGATAACCAATGAAACCAACACATAAACAGAAGGACCTCCTACACCAATAAATTTTGCTATATGGAATTTTACTATGTTAAAGTTAAAACCTTCCTTTTCTATTTAAAAAGAAAAGGGGAGGTGATATGGGATTCCCCTCTGTATGCTGTGAATACCATTTGTGAGTAAAGAAACTAGCTGGCCCTGATGGGGTAGAAGAGAGATAGGCAGAGAAACCTAAACTGAATGCTGGGAGAAAGAAGGGTGGAGTCCAGAAAAGCCATAAGCCCAGCCAGAGCAAGATGCTGGAACTTTACCCAGTAAGCCACTGTCTCATGGCAATACACACATTAACAGAAATGGGTTAAATTAATTTGTAAGAGAGTTAGTCAATAAGAAGCTAGAGCTAATGGGCCAAGCAGTGATTTAAATAATATAGTTTCTGTGTTACTATTTCTGGTCTGAGCTGCCAGACAGCTGCGAAACAAGCAGCATCCATCAACAGGATATGACAAACATGAAGGTCTTAATATAAGAACAATCTCTGACATCCTAATAATATCAGGACAATGTGGCATGGACAAAGGTTGCTGCTTTTCTCCCTTCCTAGATCAGTGAGATTGATGTTTTACTTCTGGGTTCACAGCCAAGAGAGGTCCCTCCTTGTTCACATCCCAGATCATGGCTATGAAATATCTTCCAGGAGGAACATTATCAAAACCAGATCTCAACAGCTACATATACACCAGAAGTTCTGTCCAGTAGATAGAAGCAGAAAAGCTTCCAACTCACTTTTTCTTCAAACCACTTTCCACTCATAGACCTGATGGAGTAAGAACACTAGTTCCAATACAATTTTCCCTGGCTCATTCATGAAGTATAGTTTCTACACCATGAGGTAAAAACTAGTAAATCAAGTTGATAGCAAAATTACCATTAAGCATAATCTAACTGTTGTCTAAAACCCCATGATTGGCCAATAAGATGTTAAAATATATTCAATGTAATTATCTCTATGGGAACTGCAAAACATTTATCTTATGGAAATAAAGGAAGATGATAACAAGTATTGATGAGAATGTAGCGTAATTGGAAGCCTCATATATTTCTGAGGGAATATTATAATTTTGCAAGAAAAATAGTTTCATAATTCATCAAATGTTAAAACAATAACAAAAATTTATTACAGAAGTTTTGTAGCCAGTGACCCAGCTTTACTCCTTCACTGTAAATTCCCACTCATCCAGGCCATATTCAAAGTTGACCCCAGACTTTCTGCAGTTTCAGTGGCCACCATCACCATGGTTTCTTTTTCTATCTCAAATCCCCAGAACAAGATCTTTCTAACCATGCATTGACTACTGGCATTGTTTATTGTTTTGTTTTGCTGGTTTATTTGTTTTGTATTTCTTACCAGTAGCATAACTTTAGGAACATAACAAAACACAGAACTTATAATGAAGTATAAATAATATTTCAACATGATTGTCATTTTGAAACTTACTCATTACATATCAAAAGCAAAGTTTTCATCAGTACATAGATCTTATAAGCTAAAGGCTTCATTTGTGATCATGCATTTTAAATGAAGGTAGTGAGAGATTAAAGAAAAAAATCAAGATAGATTGGACTTATGTCTTAAACAGTCTCAAGAGATCCAACCTCTAGTGATCATTAACTTATTTTCCTTATTAGTTTCACCTTTTCATTAAAATAATTTTTGGTTTTATTTTAATGTTACATTTCTATAGAGTAGTACAAGTCAACGTATTATGCCAATAGAGATACTAGATGTTGATTCCCTGGAAATTTTCATATCATTATTTGTTGTATAAATTTTATATGAAGACATAATTAAAAAGTGAAAAAGGAATTCCTAGTTATATTATTTTTTATTTCATAATATAAAAGTTAATTTCCTTACATCTAAACTGGCTTTTAATTTTCCTGCCAGACTACATTCATCAAATTTCAACAATGTTTTTCTTCAGTTTCTAATTTGTTACCTCTAATTTGTTATCTTTGGTATTTCAGAATTCCAGAAATACAAAATATAAGGAATTGTTTTAAGACACCATGTGCCATAAGTAGATTTTATAAATACCTAGAGAAAACTCTCTTTACATTCTAATTAAGCTTGAAATATGTTTTATCTTTTAAATTTTGTTTCCTGATGAAAAAAGGAGATGGATACAAACAGTACCATATCATGCTATATAATACTCAGAGTTTTAAAATTGTGATCTTAATAATGTTTTCAGGTTGAGTCTGATAATTTATTTGTTGACTTGCTATATGTGGATTATCTATGTATTTATGTATGTGTGCATGTTTATATAGAACTATGTGTGTGTGTGTGTGTATCTACTCATCCAGTATCCATATATCTTTCCTCAGAATAGACATACACACAAAAACAAGCACACACCAACACATATATTGAATCCAACGTAAGGACTATATACCATATTTACTTCTCAAGTTCTGTTTTCTTATTCTTTGTTTAGAAATGGAATCTAATTAAAAGCAAAGTGCAAGGAACTATGGAAGATGATTATTTATTAGCCAAAATACAAATCTGACTCTTTTACTATTAAGAAATCTTTTGATATTGTTTTTATATGCTAATTATTTTACAATGCATGTCATTATTATACTGCCATCTCCAGAGGCTCATTTTTAGACAACCTTCTATTTGTTTCAGTTTATTTTTTCCATACCAAGCCTGTCTTTGTTCTATGCAAGCCCTACATTTCTGCCTTTCTCATTCTATTTGCTGCATTTCTCTCCTATTGCTGTTGCTTGAGGAAATTCTTTTGTTGTGAAATTCACTGCAAAGGATTAATCAGATAATTAGTTACACAATGACAATAAAGAACTATTATGTTTTTAAACTCCCAGTTATAGCTTTTAGACAAGTTACAACAATACATTCAATGCAGCCTTTGAAACTACATTGACGCTTAGCTAAAGAATTTCTCCTTTTACCACCAACTTCTAAAATCTTTTAAAACCTCTTACTTGAAACAACTAACCAGATGCTTGCAATTTTTGCCTAAGCTAGGACTCGAAGACACATGTTAAACAGCAACAAATGAGCCTTAAGTTTAAGCATTTTAAACAATGGAGTGGCTGATCACATCACTTTTTGTACATTTTCCTTTTTTTTCTGATACTGTGGTTTTAATTTGTTTTGGTTTGGTTTTGTACAGAAAAAAGTAATCTGACAAGGTTCCTCCTTGGCCTATTTGAGAAAATAGGACGTAGCATATCTTGCCTGAAATTATATGTGAATGTCTAAACAGACAAATATTTATGTCCTTCACTGCTATTAATGGCCAACAAGGAAATGTTGGAAATTGTGTGAGGAAACTTAGCCTTATCTGTTGCCATCTGCCACACTTCTCAGAAAGTACAAGTTCAAATATCATTGTCACATGCCAGATGTAAAACAATTCTTTGATACCAACAAGCCCTGTGGCAGGAGATATAGTGGCCATCCAATGAATGACATCAGTGAGTTGAGTTAGAAAACAAAACAAGTTAGTTAAGAATGTAAAGTCATGGAGTCAGAGTGATTTTAAACAAATATTAGAAATCATATGGTTACTGAAAAGTGAACCAAGACATCTCATCCTGTGTTTTGGAGAGACAGATAACTTATCCACTTGACTTCATAAATTCTGTTTGCTTTCACAGTTCACATATGTTTTGCTTATTCAATCTGTCAAACACTTTTTTCCTGATTTTTTTCCAATATTGCCTTCAATAATTAAACTTAAGAACTACATGGGTGTTTTGAGAAGTGATTTTTTTTGATTTTCTTAAGATATCTTTGAAAGTTTCTATCTTGAAGGCACTTAAGATAAATACTATTAAAATGAAAAAAGGAACATAAAATGGCCAGCCAATACAGGAAGTTTAAAAGATCCATATATGGTAAATATCAGTCTAAAAAAATAAAATTTCTATTCAGGATTTTTATCTTTTGATTAAATAGCTGACCCACAGGTGTCCAATGGTGCAGAGATAAAATGGAAAATGCCATCTAACAGGAAACATACTTCTCTACACGCACACATACACACACACACACACACACACACAACACACAACACACACAGAAACACACACCCACAGAGAGAGAGAAAGAGAGCACTCCAGGATCATTTCAGGAGAGGAAATGAAAAGATTAAGAGACAAAGAATGACTCTAGGGTTCACAGGGGCAATCTTCGTTAGATGTAGATGTTTGAATGATAACTTATAAATACCTTTCAAACATCTCAGCAACAATGTTTACCAACTGTCTGATCATCCCACTGTGGACTCAGTCAAGTCAGTCCATACACTCAATCAAGTACAGTTCAAATATCAAAGATTTCTAAGAGATAATTTTTTGAGAATGATAAAGTTGCTGATCAAAAGAGTTAGCTAAAATATAAAAATTATCAATATCAGCTAAAGAAAAGAACCAAAAATATGAGCAATAAAAGTATGTCAAGTACAACTGTCAAATACATGCACACACAAACACACACAAATATATATATAAAAAAAGACTGGCTTGTTTTTGTTGTGGTAGGGCACAGCTTCAGTCATAGCTCAGGATTCAGAGTTAGAAGTATCTTGGAGCAGTAGAGACCAGATATGTCTACATAGTGAGAATCTGTCCCCCCAAAATAAGCAAATTAACTAAAATATAGTAAAAAAAAAACAAATAATACATAAATGCAATGAAAACAAGAAAACCCAGACCCAAAATCTGAAGGTCTGGCCTTGTTGGTATATATCTACCATATCAGCAGTTAGAGGACTGAAAAATGATTATTAGAGATCAGACCAGGTTATATAGTGAATTGCAGGGTCACTAAAGCTGTGTATTGAGACCGTGTGCCATGAAAACAACTTAAATAAATACTAAGAACCTCATTACACAAAGGCCTTGCAATTTATTTTAAATGGAATTATTACAATATAAAATTAAAAAGATATCTGTGGAAAAATAGGTGACTATTATGAGCTTATTTGTTCTGGTGATATAGTTTAATGTGCATATAACAATACTGAAGATTGTAGGCAGACTTTTGAAACTCTATAAAACCAGCAAAATATCTCAATAATTAGGTCATTGTTAAATAGAACAGGCAAAATTATTAATTCTGCAAAAGAATTCCTGGGTACTTCTCAGGATTAATTGTAGTAGCACTGGAAATCTGAGTACATGTTGCTGATAATATAATTTCACCCTAAACAGAGCACAGACATAATTGTACAAGCCTGTTTTGAATGAAAGTATTTATAGTATCAAATAAACAGATTTTTGTCATATGACTTCTACATATAGCTACTAATGAGTATTTAAATATATGATGAATGATTGCTTTATTATAGTAAGACATAAAACAGTTATTAATTGCACTCTATAAAGTAGCTATTTGCCATTTATAATTAGGATTTCACAATAATTTTAAAGATAGGCTAATTATAAATGAATCCATATGATATATAACAGATTATTTGTAATTTAACATATCCAGTTATATGAATATATATCAAAAATGTTCTATCACTGACTCCAAGCCATCCTTTTTAATAAAATTGCATCTGAGAAAATTAGAGTCATTACTTCTTTAAATAAATATGAATGTTTTTGTTTGTATGTATTCTAATGTATCCTAAACCTTTACTTTAAAATCTTTAATCCTAAATTACATCTACCAATTTAGGAAAATCAAAGACAGTTGATGTATGATCATATATCTCATTTTCATAATCAGTTTATAGATTTTTGCTCTTTTTGTTTGAATTCTAAGTTGAGGCAGAAATTTAAATTAAAATAAAGTGCATTCTAGATTCTTTAATAAGGGGCATGGGGAAACATCTCAGTGGCCCAGGGCATGAACTACTCTTACAGAGAATATGGTTTGATTCCAACAACAATGATGGACTGTTTTCAACCACCTGTAACTTCTGCTATAGCATCATCTGTTGTCAGAAGCTTCTGGTGACACTTGTACTTTACCACCACATATCCACATATGTGCTATTAAAAATGAGTATTTAAAAATATTTGTTTGAAGGTTTGATAAAATATTAGGTTTAGAAGTCATCTCAGTTTAAGAGCTAAGATGTTTTGCTTGTCATATGGTAATCTATTTTATAAGTTTCATAGTTTAACATATATTTGTGATTGAATGTGTGCATATGTGTGTTTGACATGGATGTCCTACATGAGGAGAAAATGCTTCTCTCAGAATAGGTTGCCAAATTAAACAAACAAACAAACAACAAACAAACAAACAAAAACGGTTCCAGGAGAGAGATATCTTTCTTTGTGCTGTTTATTGGAAGTATCCCAGAGCTGCTCTTCCAAACAAGACAGGCTATTGTCATTGCTATTAGTTTCCAAGAGAACTTAGTGACAAAATACTTTGCTTATGATACCTTACACTTTAGTTATTGGATATAGAGATATCAAATTGGTACTGACCAGTAGTCTTTGTCCCTGTGGACTAGTTATTATAGTACTGAAAGGCGCTATGTAGTCTGCGGGGACAGAGAAGTCATCCACAGTTTCACCAAGCTGTGCATCATGGAAGGTACAATAGGGACAAATTTAGCAAGAAAACTCCACATGTGCAACTGTGTCGTGCAGCCCATTAAGATAACTAAATTTTGGGGATGGGTTAAAGGTCAGACTGACCCACAGAAAAAAACATTTGTGATGTGGAAGTCCCCTCTGTGTGCTGTGATTGCCATTAATGAACAAAGAAACTGTCTTGATCTGTTGATAGGGCAGAACTAAGGCAGGCAGAGAAAACTGGACTGAATGCTGGGAGGAAGAAGGCAGAGTCAGAGAGACACCATGGAGCTGCTGCCAGAGTAGACATGCCGAATCTTTGCCAGTAAGCCACTGCCACGTGGTGATATATAGATGAATATAAAAATGATTAAATTAATATAAGAAGTAGCCAATAAGAAGCTAGAGCGAATGGGCCAAGCAGTGTTTTAATTAATATAGCTTCTGTGTGATTATTTTGTTTCTAGGAGGCTGGGACGAACAAGCAGCCTCCTCCTACACATTTCTGTTATTGTAAATTTGACCAACAGTGCCTAGATAGAAAGCTCATATGCCCCAAGTGTGAATATACTTTTATGCTCTCTAAATGTGTATCTCTATCTCCATACATTATTTTGTCTCTCAGACTTTATCAGGTTAATTTATGTAGTCCACATCATTTAACAAAAATCTCAAAGACTGTCAAAATGCCTCTGGAGTGGACAGCCATAAATAAGAATCTGTATTACCACCCCAAAGGGCCCAGGGACCATCACAGAAGACAGGGTAGAAAGAATGGAAGAATCAGAGGAGGCAGAAATGGACAAAACACTGTCATTCATTCATGAACTCAACACAACTATGTTGCCTGCAGTCAACCTGCATAATTTTATCAGGGAGCTGAGAAGGGCTTGAGAGCTGAGAAGGGCTTATGAGCTCCTCAGTCTGAGGAGCTTTGATGTTTGATAGATGGTGGGGAAAAGAGAATCAGTTTTCTTTAAGGTCATGGCCCCTGATGGGTTGCCTGTCCTCCAGAGAACATCCCTAAACCATTAGATTATGATTACCATAAATTGGACACCATGCAAGGAAAAACAAAAAAGCAGGAAAGGAAACAAGAGTTTGGAATGAAGCAGTGACTGGTGGTGACTAGGGGAGTGGTTTGAGGCTTCAAAAAACCACTCCGAGCCCATTGTCTCTTTCTTCTTGCTGCCTATGGATCCAGATGTAGAACATTTAGCTACTTTCCCGGAACTATGTCTGCCTTTGTGCATCATGTTCCCCACCGGAATGACAATAGACTAAAACTCTGAAACGGTAGGCGAGTTTTCTCATTACTTTCTTTGTGAGAGTTGCTATGGTCCTCATGTCTCTTCACAGCCAAATCTCACTGATTGGCAAATCATTAATAATTTAGAATTCCTTAATTTGGAGAAAAATTTGAAAAAAATAAAATAATCTATGTAAATTCTGAAGCTTAAAATGTTTAACAACTGACTTTTTCTTTTTCTTCTTCCTTTTTTGTTAAATTAAATGCAGAACCTTGTGTAGGGGAAATATAATCTGCCACTGTTTTTAAAAAGTGAAATGTTTTAAAAGAAATTACTTAGATATAAGTAATTTTACATTTTAGGAAATTCAGAGTAAAAAATTAATAATAATATTATATAAAGATAATCAAGGCAAAAATCATTATATTAACTTTCTAAATAAATGTTCTTTTTAGCAGTTAGAATTCTGAGAAATGAAATTGAATATTTACCTATTTTAGGAACATGAAAAAGTAAAAATAAATCTTTTATATATTTTCTGAATTAATTATTATTTACTAATCAATATTTCATTATTCATATGTGCTCCCAAAATACAAATTTTATATCATATAAAGTTGTATCAACACACCTCTACATTGATCCAATAGTTTTGGAAGATTAACATTTATTTGAAAAATACCTATATAATAGACATATAAATGTTTACTAAGTATTATGTGAATATATCTAAGATGATAATATCTTATAACTAGATATAAGATCAATAGGATTTGATGAATATGCTTCTCAACTTATTGTGAAATATAGTATCATTAAACTATTAAGGGAAAGCAATGTTTCCGGTTGGGAATTTTATGTTCCAGTGAGAATAAAAATGAATGGAGTACTATTGCAGTACTACAGATTAATGGGTTATGATTATGGCTTCAGTAATTTTTATTAGGTCTTATTCTTGACATTGGATGGGTAGATGAATTTTACCTCTAAGTTAACCCTTACATCTGTGATCCTTTCTTGTGCTGTATTCATACAGATCTTACACCTTACCATAAGGCAGTATCACTTAAAAATGTTTTTATTACCTCTAAATGCATAAAGAATAGTGAAAGTGACGGGTTATATGGCATAACTCTAAATTTGGGTTTTAGTTTATATTTTTCATAAAGGCTGTTCTGTCGCTATGCAGAGGACATGGTGAAACTTCACGCGGCACCTGTGCTTAACTGGGTATGAGTTTGCTAGGTTGATTTTAGAGGCCCTGTTTTCTTGGTGTTCTCAATTCCATCTGGCTCGTACACTTTTCCTACTTCCTCTTTCACTGAATTTTCTGAGCTCTGTTATGGAGGGATTTGATGGGACATCCCATTATAACTGTGTGTCTGTACAATGTCATCGGTTGCTGTAGGAAGCTTCTCTGTTAATGATTGAATGACACATGAACTATGAGTGTAGCAGAATATCATTAGAAATCATTTTATTACCACTTTTGCTATAAAAAATAAGATTATTCATATTTGGTTTTAACCTAGGATTCTTTTCTATCTAATATTGAGTTCTTGATCACCTAAGAGGTGTCAGATTTGGGTTCCACCTTGTAGAGTAGGCCTTAAGCCAAATAAGAGAATGGTTGTTTGCACCCACAGGCTTTGTTCCTTCATTCCCCTGGTATATCTTTCAGGCAGGGTAGCATTATAAATCAATTTTCTTTTGTAAAAAAAAAAAAAGAACCTTTATTCTTTTTTTTTCTTTCCTACTCATGTTTTTATTTTTTTTACATTGTTTTATTTTTTCCATTCAAAAACATAATTAAAGAAATAACATTTTTTCCTTTCTTCCCCTTCTCCCGGTCCCCTCCCGCTACCCCGCTACCCCCCCACCCCTCCTCCCTCTCCCTTCTTCCTTGACTGAGACAGTGTGCCTGAACTAGTGGGAGCGCACCAACCCAGCTGGACTGGGACTGAATGAGCATATGATCAAACCAGACTCTCTGAATGTGGCGGCGAAAGTTGGCGGATGGAGAACCCAACAACAATGACACCAGGACCTATCTCTTCTGCATGTATTATCGTTTTGGGAACTGAGTCTTTTTGAATGCACTCCTTCCAAGGCCGGGAGGGAGGGGGATGGGCCTTGGACTTCCAATAGATCAATTTTTTTGTGACTAGCCTGGTATTAAGTTTCTCTTTTGGTAACCTGCAAGTACCTTCCTGGGTTAAAGACACTAGAGCAAGGGCTGAATATTATGTGTAGGGACATTCTTGAACTCTCCATGTTCTAATCAATGTGTATTTCCCTTAGTTTCTCAAATTAAGACGACTGTGTGTCTTAGCTTATCCTGTTTAGAGTTTTTACAATTAACTTTGTCCTGCTGCATTTTGTTGCAGCATAACAATTAGTAATAGCTGATGTTTGAACAGAATTTAATTATGTTAGAGATAAGTTATAAGGATAGTTCAAAGATTCATTAGATCCTAAAATATATGCGCCTATAAATAAAGAGGCTAATTTTATGCAAATTGTTTGAATATTAATGTTCAAGGACATTGGCCTAGCTTGTTTTACTGCTGTAATAGCTCAATTGATTGAGAATGAACATAAAGTATTTCAATATTGAAAAGACTAACTTTTATTAGATATAAATATACATTTCAGTGTTAATTTTGGGCTATAAGTTTTATAAAGGTATTTTTAATAATTAATAAGTTATTTAACTATCCATTCAATAATTCTGTGTATATGTATTGTGTGCTTATTTCAACATTTGTAATTTAATTTATTTTTATCATTTTTGAGATTATTTATCACAATATTTTTCTTATTAAGTAGAAAGCATTTACCTAGTTATTGAAGAATTAACAGTGAAAGGAAAAGAGAGAAAGGATTCTTTCTCTTATTGAAATGATGGTCTACACAGGATCTATGTAAGCCATTACTCAAATAATCATTTACTTTATTCTCATTACACAAAATATACATACATATATATCCTGTCTCTGGAAAACACATAATATAATCAGAGGGATAAATCATGTGTACACAAAAGTTAATTGACCGTGTAAATTAGTCTTATATGTGGAATGTTATTGTGGACACAGAGGTGCAATTTGAAACATCTGTCCTTCTGAAGCAAGGTCATATAAATCCAGCCTCCAGTTGTCAGTGTTTTCCTTTATTTGATGCAACTGTGGAAAAGCATATTGTTCAGGATCATTCTCCTTTTTAAATTCTCTGTATCCAGTGCCTTTCTGAGGCAAAGAGAAGCCCAGCTTCCACCCATATGGAAAGGCACTCTTCCTGTGTTTCATATGTCTTTATGAGTACAAAGTTTGTGCTTTGAGTATTTCCTGTGCCCAACCATTGTATCCTTACCTTTCTCTTCTGCAGATAATAAACTCCAACAGTCACTTCTTTTTACAAACAACTCCAAGTCCAGACTGTTTTTAGTAAGTAAGCTTACAATGTTTGTTATACAGAAGGTCCTAGAACGTAGCTGGCAAAAAGATTTGCCTCATATTTAATAGCTGGCACAGAACTCCCCAAAGTGGCATTCAGAGAAGCAGAACTAGTTCTTGATGTATATAATGAGAATGTAATGTTAAAACTTGAAGGAATAGTGAATTTAAATGACTTTGAAGGACTATACCAATTGTTGATGTTTTGACAGATGATTACTTTGAAATGGTTTAGTCACTCGGTGAATAAAACGATATTTATGTGAATTACCCTAGCTCATTGGCCTACTCCCATTCACAGGAGTATCTTTCTCTTCCTTAATAAATCAAAACTATTTCAATGACTTTACCATATATCCCAAAATAATCCTCAAGAGTCTAAAAATTTGAACATTTTCCCTGGATTCTGAACCACAAAGGAGTCAGCAGAGCCTTTCCTTAGGTGGATCATAAGCAGCACCAAAGGGACTGAGGAATAGGTGTGAAAGGAGCTTTAGCATGTTTTCTTGTGTCTTATGGCTTTACAAGATGTTATGAGTGTGAAGTCCACGGCCATTGCTCCGGTCTCCATGAACTCCATTGTGATTTCAATGTTATGAAATCTATTCTCTTAAAATTCAGAGCCAAAATAAATCTTTCTGTGCTTAGGTTTCTTTTTGTCAGGTGTTTTCACACATCACTGCAATAAAAAATAAAAACACCTGTGACTCCGTTCTTTTATTGTCACCACAATAGGATTGGCATTTCTGGTTGCCTTATTAAAGAATACATTCTGGTCCATCTTCAGCTAATAAATACAAAAATATGTTAGATATATTTCTAATTCAATGCATGATAACATTTAAGTTAACAAAACATTCTCTCTCTCTCTCTCTCTCTCTCTCTCTCTCTCTCTGTGTGTGTGTGTGTGTGTGTGTGTAGACATATGTTGTCCAAGGTATGTTTGTGGAAATCAAAAGATGACCTTTTGGATATCAGTCAGTTCTCTTATTCCACATTAGTTTGAGGCAGAATTTTCTGGTTTGAAAATTACCCAAGTGGACAGGCATTTGTCCTGTTTCTCACCCATTTCTATCCTAGACATGCTGGACCTTGACATACTAATTACCACATTCTACCTACTTAGATTCCAGAAACTGAACTTAGATCATCACTAAAGTATGGTAATAAATCTTACTAGGGGAGCCATCATAGAATTACACTACAACATTTATTGGAGAATCTGTGCTTAAAGGATTTTTATCAATAAATTTTATCTGCTCCACTTTTGGTCCTAGCATTATACCACCTTTAATGCACATTCTACATAAACTCCCTGGATTTATCTCTATAACTAACAAGACTAATGTAAAGCAATTGCCTCTGGGCATCATATGAACATCAGTTATTACGAAGGAAATAGTGCTTTAATAACCAACACAGTTCCTTGTCTACTGTGACATTTACCTTTCATTGCTATCTTGACTAAAATCTACAATCACCTAGGATACTAAAGTCTAGGATTTTCCCTGAAGGATTTTCCAGATTGACCTAACTAGGGTTATAAGGCTCATTCTAAATGTAAGGAACACTGCTCCATAAGTTGAGGGTCCAAGTCTAAATAAAAAGAAATGAACAAAGAAAAAAACGGTATTCATCTGTCTCTACTTCCTGATTGTGAACACAATATGGCCAGGCATCTCAGGTATCTACCACCAAACCTTATACACTATGATGGACTGTAGCTTCAAATAATGGTGATCCCAAATAAACCCTTATTACTTTAAATTATCTTTTAAGGTATTTTGTTATAGCAATGGCTCATTTAATACAGCCATGAAGCAAGAAAAAATATGATAGAGGCAAATGATAGTAATAATAGAAACATTAATATGATCTGCTAGAAAAAAAGGAAGAGGTGCCAGCAGAACTGTACAGGAGATTCACCTGTCATTCGTTTTTGGCCCACAGATACCTGTATATATTTGGAGTTCTAGAGCACATGAGAAGTAAAGGACTGTTAATTGGTTCCTTTTTAGTATAGCCTTCATAAGTTATCACTCAGGCTGGGTAGGACTTTCCAATAACAGAGATGATGCTCTGTTATATCTCCCATGCTTCATAAGTAATACTAATATACTCTTGCTCATGAAGGCAAACTAGGGTTGTTTACTTGATCTCTAGGTTCCCTGTATAGGATAAAGAGGCCACATGCAGAGTAAGTATATGTTTCTTCATTTTCTACATGAATAATATCACAACAGTTGCTTATGAAGCAGTTGTTTTAGAATATAACATACCTCTTCTTTGGCAATATTTTAGACATTACTTTAAAGAACTTACTGTGGGACAATGTTCTTGTACCCTGTAAAGACTTGCCACTTGTATTGGTTTAATAAAATGCTGATTGGCCAGTACCCAGGAAGGACATATACACAAGGTGACCAAAATAGGAGAATTCTGGAAAGAGGAAAGGCTCAGTCTGTAGTCATCACCCAGACAGAAAGGATACAGGATAAAAATGCCTCACTGATAAAAGTTACCAAGCCATGTGTTTAAGACAGACAAGAATTATGGGTTAATGTAAGATGTAAGAGTTAGTTAATAAGAAAGCCTGAGCTACTAGGCCCACCAGTTTATAACTAATGTAGACCTCTGTGTGTTTCTTTGGGATTGAACAGCTGTGAGACTGGGAGGGACAGAAACCTCTGTCAACAAATGGTACCAACATGGACAACTATATCCACATAAAACCTGAGAGAGCTTGGGAAGTAATCCTAGAAGCATGGCTTCTTGATAGCAGCATTTTCTAGGGTGGGCTTGGTTTGATAGAGGAAAGTGAATTTTATTTAAGAGAGGCTTCCTGGCTCAACTTTAGCTGCAGAAACCTTGCAGCTCTTTTAAGAGGCCCCACCACAAAATGCATAAATGGTGTTTATGAATAACTGACAGCATGCTTCTTGGTGGTGGCAGGGACCTTGAAACTCCACAGAGTTTTGCAATAAAAATGGCTCCTGCCAGTACCTCTGCCATGAAAGCTAGACTCCCAGAAAGCTAAGAAGTTGGGTGAATCCAGCTGTCAGAGCCATGACTTTAATTCTAGCCATATCGCTTAACAAATTAAAGGTTCACCTGGTCAGAAAAAGGGAAATATAAAGTAAAGATATATTCAGACAAAAAATAATAAACATCTACAAGCTTTACAGTGTGTTTAAAAATATATTTTTTTCCTTGGGAGAGAAAAGAAAAAGGATAAAGTCCTTAAAAAAGAGAGAGTAGTTGTGTATGTTGGCACACACCTTCAATCCCGGTACTTGGGAGGCAGAGGCAGGCAGAGCTCTGTGAGTTCAAGGACAGTATGGTCTACAGTGTGAGTTCCGGAACATTCAAAGAAACATGGAGGATCCATGTCTTAAAAACAAAACCAGAGGGGGCCTCCTTTGTCCCACGGAGCCGAGCAGAGAGGAGCGGGCAACCCTCAGTAGGCCTGCCTTTGGGTCCGGGAACCTCGCCCAACCAGCTTCCACTGATTCATCTGGACCCTGTCCTGGCTGCACCTGAGCTCGGCCCACCCGGGCTGAGGCCTTGGGGGAAGGGTGAGTCCCCTGCTAGGGGGCCTCCTTTGTCCCACGGAGCCGAGCAGAGGGGAGAGGGCAACCCTCAGTAGGCCTGCCTTTGGGACCGGGAACCTCGCCCAACCAGCCTCCGCGGATTCATCTGGACCCTGTCCCGGCTGCACCTGGGCTCGGCCCACCCGGGCTGAGGCCTTGGGGGAAGGGCGAGTCCCCTGCTAGGGGGCCTCCTTTGTCCCACGGAGCCGAGCAGAGAGGAGCGGGCAACCCTCAGTAGGCCTGCTTTTGGGACCGGGAACCTCGCCCAACCAG
>PVIU01021054.1:0-32481 GCA_004026605.1 Ondatra zibethicus | reverse complement strand
GGGACAGGGTCCAGATGAATCCGCGGAAGCTGGTTGGGCGAGGATCCCGGTCCCAAAAGCAGGCCTACTGAGGGTTGCCAGCTCCTCTCTGCTCGGCTCCGTGGGACAAAGGAGGCCCCCTAGCAGGGGACTTGTCCTTCCCCCAAGGCCTCAGCCCGGGTGGGCCGAGCTCAGGTGCAGCCGGGACAGGGTCCAGATCCAGGGTGTAATTTTAACCTGCTGAGACTTGCTTTGTGTCTGGGTATCTTTTGGAGAAAGTTCCATGACGTATTGAGATGAAAGTGTATTGCTTTGTGTTTAGGTGAAATGCTCTATTAAGATCTACTAGGTCCGTTTGGTATATAACGTCAGTTAGCTTCAGCATATCTCTGTTTAGTTTTTGTCTGGATGGTCTCTCTATTGGTGACAGTGGAATATTGAAGTCTACCACTATCAGGGTGTGTCAATATGTGGTTTAAACTGCAGTATTGTTTCTTTTACACTTTTTTTTTTTTACAAACTTGGGTGCCTTTTGTTTAGGATGTATATGTAATGTCCTCTTGGTCAGTTTTTTCTTTGATCAGTATTTAGTACATTTTCTTATCTCTACGATTAGTTTTTCTTTGAAGTTCAATTTGTAAGATACTAGAATGGCTATAACAGCTTGTTTCTTAGGTCCATTTGCTTGCTATTTCTTTTCCCATCATTTTACTGTGAGGCAATGTCTATCTTTGATGTTAAGCTGTGTTTCTCAGATACAGCAAAAGGGAAGAGCCTGTTTTCACATCTGTTAGTCTGTGTCTTTTGATTGGGGGATTGAGACCACTCATGTTTAGAGATATCAATGAGTAGTGTTTGTTGATTCCTGTTATTTTGTTTTTATGGTGTGTGTGTGTGTGTGTGTGTGTGTGTGTGTGTGTGTGTGTTTCTACCTCTTTTGATTTGCAGGTATGGGATTATTTATTGCTTGTGTTTTCATGGATTTGGTTAACTTCTTTCAGTTGGAGCTTTCCTTTTGTAGGACTGGATTTGTTGATAGATATTGCTTCAGTTTGATTTTATCATGGAAGATCTTATTTTCTCCATCTACAGTGGTTGAAAGTTTTGCTGGGTGTAGTAGACTGGGCTTGTATCTGTGGCCTTTCAGAGACTGTAGGACATCTGTCCAGGACCTAATGACTTTTAGAGTCTCTACTGAGAACAGTGTTATTCTAATAGATCCACCTTTAGATGTTTCTTGGTTTTTCTCCCTTGCAGCTTGTAATATTCTTTTTATGCTCTGTACACTCAGGGTTTTGATTATTATGTGCCAAGGGCACTCTCTTTTCTGGTTCAGTCTTTTTGGTACTCTGAATGCTTCTTGTACCTTGCTTGATAGGTGTCTTCTTATTTAAATAAGGGAAATTTCCTTCTATGATTTGTTGAAAATATTTTCTCTGTCTTTCTCTATTACTATAATTCTTAGGATTGGTCTTTTCACAGTGTCCTAGATTTCCTGGACATGTTTTGTACTATGTTTTCTTTTGAAAGATTTAACATTTTCTTTGAGCATTTCTTCTGTCATGTCTTCAATACCTGAGATTCTTTCTCCCATCTCTTGTATACTGTTAGCAAGGCTTGCCTCTGAAGTTCCTGTTTGAGTTTCTAAATTTTTATATCTGAATTTTCTTCAGCTTGGTTTTCTTTATTGATTCTATTTCTTCATTAAAGTCTTGAACTGTTTTATTTACTTTCTTACATTGTTTTTTTTTTTATAGATTTCTTTAAGGATTTTTTTTCATTTTCCTTTAAGGGACTTCTCTCATATTCACAAGGGTATTTTAATGTCTTTCTCCTGTGGCTTAGCTATGCTGAAATACTCTGAACTTACTGTAGTAAGGTTGCTGAATTCTATATAAGACATATTGTCCTGGTTGCTATTGACTGTATTTTTATGCTGATAGCTAGGCATCTGGGTTTGGAAAGATTTTAAATCCAGGTGCTGATATCTAGTCTTGTTTTAGTTGGGTTTAATTCCTTGATTTCTACTGCCCTGTCTAGTTCTTAGGAGAGTGTGATAGTTGTGCATTGCCTGGTAGGAAATTCCTCTGGGATCCTGATAGGTGTGGTCACTAGTGTTCCAGGCAAAATGTGTTCTTAGGTATTAGAAGACATCACTTAGGAATGGGAATGGGCTGGGGGGGGACTGAGGGAGTCCACAGGAGAGAGGAAATCCAGAAGTTCCCCAGGATCTGCTTAGTTCCCTGGGAATGTGGGCAAAGAGTGAGGAGAGTCCATAACAGGTAGTCTGCTACAGAGCTGAGGATGAAATTGGGAGCTTGGATATGGAGGCGAGGAGGGAGTATGACGGTCTGAAGCTCACCCACCTGCTTCTTTAATCTACTAGCCTCTCTGGCAGGTGTTGTTTGTGGGCTCCCAGAGAAGCCTGCTGGAGTCAGAATCTGGGATCACAGTGGGGAGGAGGTTTGAGGAGATCTGCACTTTCTGTTGGAGATGAGGGCAGGGAGTAGGGGAGGTTACAGCATGCAATTGGTACAGAGGGGGAGGTGAGGCTACCTGCCTCCTAGTGGCCTGTGGTTTCCCAGGCAATGTCTGCTGGTCCTGGAGACTAAGAGAAAGAAGTGAGAGGAGGGGGCAGAAGGCTGGAGGAAAAGACCCTTTTCACTAGACACAGGGTCAGGGAGGGAGATGAGGTTGCACCTGGTGGTCTGTTACAGAGCTGGGGATGAGACTGGGGGATTGGACTTGGAGGAGAGCTGTATGTGGCTTGGGTTGTGGAGGAGACTTGAAGATCTGCAATTAGGTTGTTTTCTTCTGTAGCAGAAGTGGCCTGCAGGGTGGAGGGGGATGTCTGCTAGAGGTCTGGAATGGGACAAAGCAATGAGTTGTGGGAAGAAAATTGGGCAAGGAAAATTGACTTGATCCAGTGGGAATTGGGGTTGCCCAGTGAGACCTTATCTAAGGACACCCACTCTTAGGATGGAGTAGAACTGCATTGGCATTAACATTTTTTTTTTTATGTAGAGAGTCAGCATTGCTAAGATTTACATTGGACACAAAGAGTTTCTGCCATAGTCAAAGAAATCAGTAGTCCTGTGGACCACAACAATGCATGCATTCATTACAACTTCAAGCCCCACTGAAGAACTAAGGAAGAAAAATCGTTAGCTCTAGTATTCAGACATGACATTTCTTGAAAAAGTAAAATGAAATGAACTCCGCATAATGGTTTCACTGAAATTAATTTTGTGTTTCCTGTGCTGCTGCTGATTATCGCATGAGGCCCATTTTGCAGTCCAGGAGACTCTCTGACCTCAGGGTCTCAGGGTTTCCTCCCAGAGCTAAGGCGCTAGAGAGGTCAGGCAGAGGAACAGGCAGTGAGGGCAAATGCATTTTATTGACATGCGGGACTGAGGGGAGAGTGTGGATTTTTAGTTGGCAGCAATAGTCTCCTGAATCCAGTCCACATAGTTGCAGACCTTGGTGTACACGCCAGGATTACCTGCCAGGGCACAGCCATAGCCCCAGGAGACGATGCCCTGGAGCTCTCCATTGCAGACCACAGGGCCGCCAGAGTCACCCTGGAATGGAGACAAAGTGTTTAAAGAAGGGCTATGCAGAAAAGGGATCACATCTACTCTTACCTTATACCTCATTCTAGCTACCTTGTGATTCCATTTGTTTTTCATTGAAACACATCCTCTAATCTTACTAATGAGATGGAATTACATCCAGAGTAGATCTCACTTGCGCCTGATCCCACTGTGTGAACCGTCTAGTCTCACAACATTAAACTTTCAAATCCCACTCCCAGGAGAACAGGGGCTTCTTATGCAAATGGAGCCAATCACCTGGCAGGAATCTTTGCCTCCCTCCAGGAAGCCAGCACAGACCATGTTATCGGTGATTTCCCCAGGGTAGGAGGCTTCACAGTCAGCCTGAGACAGCAATGGGGCATCCAGGCACTGGAGCAGGTCTGGGTTCTTCACTTTAAGGAAAGGTAATGATCAAAGAAAGAAGAAATATGCATTAGAACACCCCGAAGAACAATTTATCCCTGAACACCATTGATAACCACCGGAGAGATCATTAAGAGTATAAATTCTAGCAAAGAATTATAGCTTTCTAAATCTATAAAATGACCATTGTTGATCTTGTTTTCAGTATAATAACATAGCATGTATTTGTCCTCTTTATGTTACAGGGGGTGAACTTCTTGGTATTTTGTATCCCTTTGGTACTAGCTATAATTCTATTCTAGTTGGCAATTCAAATATATTTGCATCATAAAAGTCAATAAGTACAAATCCGGAGACATGGCTGGTTTTGGAAAACATGGGAAGGAAGGGATGTAGCAGGTGATTGGTTCTACTCACCACCAAAGCTGAGGGTGTTGCCCCAGCCAGAGATGAGGCACTGAGTGCCAGCAGGTGCACAGGAGGTGGGCAGAGCTACAGGGGCCACTCGAGCATTGAGGGCCACGGGGGACGCGAGCTTGATCAGCATGATGTCGTTGTCCAGGGTTCTTGCACTATAGTTGGTGTGCCTAATGATCTTGGCAGCACTGATGAACTGCTCATCACCCTCAAGGACATTGATGTTGTGTTCTCCCAGCCTCACTTGGATGCGGCTGTTGGAAAGAAAAGATATGGCAGAGAGGTTTCTGTACATTACCCCAAATGCCCCAAGTTCCAAAGGTTCGTGTTCAGGGTGCTTTAAAGGAGAAGTTCTTCAGTGGTGGACAATTTCTGGTTAGGCATCCTGGCCTCTTTATCTACAGAGATTGTTGGTACATAGGGTATAAAATAAAGGAATGCAGTTTGAATTGGTTTTTAATATGCCATACCACAGCCCCTCATATATCCAGGGATGTGGACCCAAGGTAACATTTAATGCACACCCTACCCTCTGAGTCTTTGTTAGCTACAGTAGGAACTATGAATAATATTTCTCACTTTGTTAAAAACTATTATGTGGGCCGTAATCCTGTGAAGACCAAAGTGTTACGCCAGGACCCCACACCAGTGTGATATAGGACCCCGAGAGAAATTTACATTCTTGCTTCAACTCCAGAACTATTATGAGCCAGAATCTCGGCCTGGGTTCAGTGTTTTAAGACACCTCATCATCTTTGTGATGCACACTCAGGGATGAGAACATACAGTAAAGACTGCATTAACTTCACCAATAATTAGCTGTATTTCTGAAAACTTGGAGTTCATTAATCTTTTTAGCTAGTGGTCCTTATACAAAGTTCTTGCTTAACTTTCTCACTGGTGTCTAGGGTAGCAAGATAAATTCTTCTTGGTTTAATGACCCATGATTCTTGCTATTGTATGAGTTTGTTTGAGGAAGTGGGAGTCTTCCTGTTCGGGTATCACATTTCACTCTTGCTTAAGAGCTTCTGCCAGCAATTTCTTTTCTCCATGGCTTTCCCCATTCGCCTTACAACTTCACCACTTGCTCAAGTGCTATGTTCTAAATATGACCCAGGCTGTGGGCTCTGCAGCCAGGTCCATCACTTACGTCTTGTAGCAGTGAGCTGCAGACACCACCCACTCGTTATTGATGAGGGAACCTCCACAAAAGTGGTACCCAGAGTTCAGAGACACCTGGTAGGGAACAGAATTCTCGCTGCAAGTGTATCCTCCGACGATCTTGTCATCATCAACAGGAAAAGCAACTTGAATGAAGATAGGAAATGGAAGCAAACCAATTTATCAAGGTGTTAGAGGGTGAAGCCAATGGCTCTATGGCAGCTTAAACCCTTAGGATTTCTTACTGAGCCTAATGACTGAAGGAAAACTGGGATCGCTCTGTCTC
Source organism: Ondatra zibethicus (assembly GCA_004026605.1). NCBI lineage: Eukaryota > Metazoa > Chordata > Mammalia > Rodentia > Cricetidae > Ondatra > Ondatra zibethicus. The sequence goes on along the minus strand of PVIU01021054.1, from coordinate 26,679 downwards.
TAATACGTAACAAATTGTAGGGTTTCCCAGTATTGGGCTCCGTAGGACAGATAGGTAGTTCCCACAGTGCTCAGATCTCTTCTGAGCATCAGGGTTGAGACAGCAAGGACTACCTAAGAACAAACTTAGTGGGATCCCATTAGAAGCCAGTTTTGCCCATGGCCTTCTTTACTTGTTTGTGCCACATGAATGCTGGCTTTTTTGGAATATCAGGATGATTTGACCTAGGCCAGCTTCCCACAGAAATCAGCACTATAGACTGAGACCAGAACAGAAAGGAATTCCCAGCCACCTTAGACACAGGGAGAGCACAGCAACTGGGCAATGTAACAACACTTCTTAACTTTCAGTGTGTGACTAGTAAGATTAACCTTATCTCAGGACTTTAGAACCCCAGGAAACAGACAGGCTTGTTTTCCATGTCTTCAGGCATGCTTTTCCTTAAGAATATCTGTGGAGGAAGTATCACAGACTCACTGGGATCAAGCAGTGGGAATGCTGGTTCATTTCACGGAACCTCTGCCAGGCCTACCTTTCAATATTCCCTGCTCTTGGCACCAATTGCAAAGAAGACTGGTGGCAAGAGTAGATTAAAGGGGAAGTGAGAAAGTGAAGAATGAGAGCCCAGGAAAATGGGGAGAAGATTTGTGAGGCTGGTGAGACTAGAAGATAGAGTGACAGCATTGGTACAGTTCATATATTCTAGTTAATGGGCTGGACTGAGCTTGGAGAAAGGCATGGGACTCACCAGCAGCTCCCACCAGGGCCAGAATCAGGAGAGCACTCATGATTGCAGAGGGTAGTGAGTATGGGAAGAAAGCCTGTCTTTATAGCTCCCTAGAGAGAGGAAGGCATAATAGTGGAGGGGTCATTGTCCTGCGCAAACATAACTGCACCTTTCTCTTTCCCAGAGTCTTGCATCAGCTTTGATGTCCGGCACCCTTGTCACTAGTAGACTTACAGGTGACAGGGAAACGTTTTTTCCCCAGGCCAGAGAGTGAGAGCAAGCAGGGGAAGTCAAGTCCCTGTCTACACAGTGGGGAGATAAGAGTTAGGGAGAAAGAAAAGTGTCTAGGACCCTTAGAAATCCTCTGACTTTGTCGATGTTAATTTAAGGAACTTTGAGGATGGCCTAGTTCTGGTAGCTAGCTAGCGGGGCTGTTTGGAAACAGCCTGATATCAGTGTTGCCTAAGCCGTTCACCTGAGAAGCCAACTAATCTACTGAATAGGAAGAAGAAATTAGAGGGCCCGGAGGCTCTGAGGTCCACAATTAGAGCAGCAATGATGGAAAAGCATGAGGTGCAGAGTTCCTTATAAGTCTGAGCTTTCAATTGTCTTTTTTTTTCCTAACTAGGCTCACGGGTTGCAGGGGTCTTGAATAAGACGGAGGAAACTTAAGTAGGCTCTTCCTGGAGACATGACAGGGATGGAATGCTTACACCCAAACTGCGGTCTTTTTTTTTCCCCCTTTGCATTTGTTAACATCATATGTCATTTTTAAGAGTCATCAAGGCCCCAGACAACTGCACTAATTATAAAGATCCCATATTCTAGGAAGATGCCTCCTAACCTAAGAGCATGTATGATATTTTGGATATTAGAAAATGTTTGGACAGAGTCTGGGCTCTGATCAGAGAATCAGCTGTGTATCGAAATGGAAGGACTCTGTAATTTTCTATTTTGTTTATAGCAAGAGAACTATGCTAGGCACAGTCCTCAATTTATTAAGGCAAAATCTGGCCAAAGGAGCTTATTGACTGACGATGTGTCAATCTGAATTAATTATAGAGTCACTTGGAGCTTTGCATCAATTGCTTATCTTTCACTTTCTTCACTCTGACCAGAGGCTTAGGCAGGTGTGAGTTGGAGCTGAGGTTATATATCAGTTTTCTGCAAGGTATTGAATGTTCTAGAGATGCTAAATAAAGGTGTAGAAACCTGGTTATAATTGTGGCGATTGTGTTGGAGATGGAGTATGGAGAAGGTAGAATGAGCTACAGGAAAGGCCAACATAGGATTCATAGCCTCTGCTGTGGCCCCATTCCTGCCATTGTTAGGCCAGCATTACAAGGAAGTATCTCTACTAAATGCTCTCATTTTTGTAACCTACACCCAATCTAAAGGGCTTTGAGCTCATACCTAAGTGGAAGTTCTGTCCTACTGAAAAGTGTCTGACAGATTTAGGAATTCTCATATTTTTACTTTTCACAAATGTTTTAGTATGAGGTATTCAGAAAGGATAGATTCACAAGGGTTCATTTTTACCAAAGAAATTAATCGGAAATTGGCATGCTTCCCCAAGACTCTAAGAAACCATGGAATTTGTCAGAGTGTGAGATTTGTTGCAGGTGACTGTCAAATAGGAGGTCCTCATGGAACAAATTACACATCCGCTTTCCTTTTGTAAGCACTTATCTTTCCGGAATTACATGAACAAGGAATTTGCATTCCACGTTGTATTTTGTCTCAGACCTTTACCTTACCATGAACTCTCATCAGGTGCATGCCAGACACATTTGCAAACACCTCTGTGTTTATAGACTTAAAGGATTTCACTCTGTGTAGTCTAGAATTTTCCACAATGTAGTTAGCATGCTGCTTGCTGGGGTGTGTTTGCAGGACTTCTATTTTAGTGGTGAGATGTTTGCTTTTGTGTCTGCCTATTTCCTTGTGCCCTGACAGGTGGCCCATAGTGAGGAGATCAGCAATATCTAAGAACTGATTTTTGACTAAATGGAGTTTAGGACTGGTCCTTGACACTCTTTATAAAAAGAGCCATCTGAGGACATAAGCATCTCTGTACCTCAGACTTGAAGACCGGCATGCACTTGACATATTGTCAGAGTCTTTCTGTTACCTCTTTAGCATGAAAGTCATCATCCTACAAGGTGGATGGGATGTCATCAATACGGTGACAACTGAAATGATGTAAAATAGACTCCAGGCAGAACTTGAAAACCTTCCTCTAATATGTTACACTACTAGAGGACCCAGCAAGGTCTTACTTCTTTATATTCCTCTGAGTTTCATTCTCTTTTACTTTTTCTTTAACTGTTTTTTGTTATTCTCATATTCAATATTTATTTAAAGGTATCTTGTACTTGGGTTTTTTATTCTTATTTTAATGACTTCATATACATATTTTTTCCTATTTTATATTTACATTTAAATCTCTTGCTCTTTTTAATCCGCATTTCCTCATTTTTTGCTCTCATTCCTTATACATTACATTTTGAATATGCATATGTTTTTTGAGAATTTCATCCATGCATAAAATGTGTTTTGTTCATTTCTATTCCTGTTTATATGTTTCTTGGATTTTGTTTAATGATTGTTTGTGGTATAGTATTTGACTGTAATTATTCTTCTATTATGGATGAACAGAAACATAAATAATTTATTAAAAATAGTCTTATAGATTATATACATTTTAATTTTACCACACATTATTTTGGAGTGTATAGCACTAAAATTTCTATTCAACAGTAATGTATGCATTAATTTTAAAAGTATTGCCAGTTGACCAGAAGGATCTTTTGTTTTTATTTGTTTTTTAAGACAGAGTTTCTCTGTGTATCAGTTTTGGCTATCCTGGAACTCACCTTTGAACCAGGCAGTTTTTGACTCATGGAGATCTGCTTGATTTTGCCTTTCTTCTGCTGGGTTAAAGGCATGTGGCACCACTGCCTGAATGATTGGAAGTGTCTTTTGCTAAAAGCAAAATGAAAGAAAAATGAGACTGAAAAGAAGAAAATGACCATCTTACTAAATACAATCTTCAGATTCAATGTGATCCCAACACAATTCTTCACAGACCTTGAAAGAGCAATACTCAACTTTATATAAAAAAACAAAAAAACTCAGAAGAGTTCAAACAATCCTGAACAATAAAGGAACTTCTGGAGGCATCACCATCCCTAACATCAAACTCTACTGTAGAGCCATAGTAATAAAAGGAGCTTGGTATTGACATAGAAACAGACACATGGATCAGTAGATTTGAATTGAAGATCCTGACATTAATCCACACACCTATGATCACCTGATTTTTTGACAAAGAAGCCAAATGGTACAATGGAAAAAGGAAAGAATCTTCAACAAATAATTCTGGCATAACTGGATATTGATATATAGAAGATTGCAAATAAATCCGTATCTATTGTCATGCACAAAACTCAAGTCCAAGTGGATTAAAGACCTCAACATAAATCCAGTTACCTGATAGAAGAGAAAGTGGGAAGTAGTCTTGAACACATTGGCACAGGAGACAACTTCCTAAATATAATACCTGTAGCACAGACACTGAGAGCAACAATCAATAAATGGGACCTCCTGAAACTGAAAAGCTTCTGTAAAGCAAAGGACATGGTCAATATGACAAAATGACAGCCCACAGTATGGGAAAAAATTTCCACCAACCCCCACATCTGACAGAGGGCTGATCTCCAAAAGAATATAAAGAACTCAAGAAACTAGACACCAAAATACAAAATAATTGATTTAAGAATGGGGTACAGATCTAAACAGAGAATTCTCAACAGAAGAATCTCAAATGGCCAAAAAACATTTAAGGAATTGCTCAACATCCTTAATCATCAGGGAAATGCAAATAAAAATGACCTTGAGATACCATCTTACCCTTGTCAGAATGGCTAACATCAAAAATCTTGAGGACAGCTTATGTTGGAGAGGGTGCAGGGTAAGGGAACTCTCTTTCACTTCTGGTGGGAGTGCAAACTTGTACAGTCACTTTGGAAATCAGTGTGGTGGTTTCACAGAAAATTGGGAATTCATCTACCTCAAGAACCAGTGATACCACTCTTGGGCATATACACAATGAATGCTAAATCATATTTCAAGGGCACTTGCTCAGCAATGTTCATAGCAGCATTATTTGTAACAGCCAGAACCTAGAAACAACTTAGATGCTCCTCAACAGAAGAATGGATAAAGAAAATGTGGTACATTTACACAATGGAGTATTATTCATTTGTAAAAAAACAACAACATCATAAAATTTGCAGGCAAATGGATGGAACTGGAGAAAACCATCCTAAGTGAGGTAATCCAGACTCAGAAAGACAGATACAGTATGTACTCACTGATACATGAATACTAGATGCTAAGAAAAGGATAACCAGACTACAATTTACAGTTTCAGAGAAGCTAGGTAATAAGGAGGACCCTGAGAGGAATGCATAGATCACCCTGGGAAGGGAATTAGATGAGATTTCCTAGGTAAACTGGGGCAAAAGGGGTGCAGTAAAGAGGAAGGGGTTGGAGATGAGAAATGAGGGATCAGGATAGGAGAGGGGTGGAGGGGTATCCCGGCCAGCGGGATACGAACGGGGGTCCCTGATAAACCTAGAGGAGGAAGAGGAATGGGACAAGAGACACAAGAAATGATGGCAAGACAGTATTTCTGATCAAACCGCGCTTTATTAATTCTCAGAAGCTGTTATATAGCAAATGGGCAAAGGGGAGGGGAGGGATCTCAGGTCTGCTGGAATTCAGGTCCGGAGAGTCCCTAGCTGATAAGTAAACACTGAGGTCTGTGATTATTGACTAACAAAGGAAATGCTAATTGTTTCTGAAGCCTGGTGCCTGCAGGTCTCACTAGGAGATAAGATACCAGATTGATTTCCTAGGCCCTGCAGAGGGGATAGAGGTAAATATTTTACTTAACTTGTGAGCTTAAGATGGCTGTAAACAAAATGCAGATCTCAAAATACAGGTCTTTGCTTTGGGGAGAGGGGTAGAGTGGGAGAGCAATGAAAGAGATATTTTGATAGAAAGAGCCACTATGGGGTTAGGGAGAAACTTGGTGCTAGAGAAATTCCCAGAAATCTACAAGGATGAACCCAGCTAAGACTTCTAGCAATAGTCGAGAGAGGGGTGTGTGCTTGAACTGACCTCCTGGTGAATACTCCAACTGTCATCATAGAGCCTTCATCCAGTAACTCATGGAACCAGATGCAGAAATTCACAACTAAGCACCACCAGGCCAGGCTCGGGAATCCAATCGAAGAGAGAGAGGAGGGAATATATGAGAAAGAAAAGTCAAGATCACGCTGGAGAAATCTACAGAGACAGCTGAACCAAGCTCATGGAAACTCAAGAACTTTAGACGAATAACTGTGGAGTCTCCATGGTACTGAACTGTGGTGAAGCTTGGACTATCTGAGGGGCCCCTGGCAGTAGGACTAGGATCTGTCCCTGATGCATGCTTGCTTGTTGGAGCCTATTCTCTCTGGTAGAATGTCATGCACAACCTTCATGCAGGGGGAAGAGGTTTGGTCCTGCTTAATGTGCCAGACTTTGTTGACTCCCCATGAAAGCCCTTACCTTTTGGGAAGAGTGGATGTGGGTGGGTGGGTGGGCTGGGGAAAGGTGGGGTGGTGGTGGTAGGAGGAAGGGTGGGAGGGAAAACTGTGATTGGAAGGCAAAATGAAATTTAAAAAAATAAAAATCATTAAAAAGGAGTTAGCCCAAAACAAGATAAAAAAAAAGAAAAGCTGAATGTTTCATTTATAAAATTTTGAGAAAGCATTGATATGTTTTTAAAGGAAGACTCCTAGATAATTAGGATTTTCATATCAGACCATAGCCATAAAAGGAAGACATTTAAAATTCAGGCAATGGCAGAAAATATACAAATACAAAATAAGTTGTGATCATTCATAAGGAGCACTAAAGAGACAATTTTAATGATCAGATATATCAGGTAATTCAAAGCTATTTTTGATGCTTTAATATACCACAGTAGCTTATCAAACATTCTGAAGTACAAATAACAGTAAAAATATTCACGGATTATGCAGGATTCCAGAGGAAAAATAAAGACTGTCTATAACTATCCAAGTGCTAGACAATGATGGGAGAGTTAGGAGGACACTTACAGGACTTCAAAGAATGAGAGACGTGGATAAGGAGTTATTTCAAGTGTGTTCGAGAGAAAACAATTCAAGCTTCAGAAAAGTCATTTTTACAGAAACAGACTTCTTAAAATTCTGTCTTCTCACTTAGATCTTGGAACCTCTCACCTGTGTTCTCTGGTCCATTCATCCTACCTACCTGGGTTTATATTTTCTGTGTCGCCTTCACATTCCAGGGCTCCTTTCTTTGGTCCACAAATGTGACTAGGCATGGCTTAGAGAAAGCAAAATTCATTTATTAAGATTATCATGATGTTTGCTGAGAGTCTCTTAGTAACTATTGTTACTGTGCTTAGTAGGAAAGAAAGGCTATACTTTCTAAAATCAAGAAGATTGCCTCTCTGAATGCTTCCTGGCATTTACATAGAAAGATTTTCAATTTTCACACTGGCTTGCAACTATTGTCAATTTCTTAAAAGATTTATTGATTTACTCTGTATGCAGTGTTCTGCCTACATGTATGCTTTCATAACCAGAAGAGGGCACCAGCTCTTGTTACAGGTGGCTGTGAGCCACCATGCTGCTAATGGGAGTTGAACTTAGGACGGGGAGAGCAGCTAGTGATCTTAACATCTGAGCCTTTTCTCCAGCCCCACAATTGGCAATCCTTAGCTACAGTGATGAACTCAGACTATGAGATGACAATCACAGTATTCTAAGCTGATGAACTTCTAAAATGACCACTAACTCAGAGGGAAGGATACATACTTCCTCAAAAAAGGAGAGAGTTAAAATCAAGAAAGCAATGCAATGCAAGTTATCTTGCATAAGTCACTAAAATATCGATGACTGTTTTCCTTAAAGAAGGAATTTCAAAATCACTAGTGCCACATGGGAGCTTCCGTGAGGCATTCTATGGTGGAAGTAAAAAAAAAAAATGTTAGCAGGGGATTCAGCATTCTGTAGGAAGTACCCTCACCCAGAAGGATCAGGTTTTTGAAATTCTGTACCATCACATCCTTTGCAAATGCTACTCATCAGGGTCTAAGCAAGTCTCTCAGGAAAAAACAAAGTCATGATTATACTCTTAAATGACAACATTTCCCCATAGTATGTATTTTCATTTTATGAAATATATGAGGTATTTCAAAGCTATTTTTGATGCTTTACTATACCACAGTAGCTTATCAAACATTCTTTACGTATGTGTTTCTTCTTAGGAGGATTTTATTGCATGTGGATTTGAATAGATTTCTAGTATATACTAGACAGTATTTTACTTTCAGGGTTTGAAATATATCGTTCTGTATCCCCTTCCTCATAAGGGTTTCAACTCAGAAGTTTGATGTGATTCTGATGGGTTTATATTTGTGAGTTTGCTTTCTTTATGGCCAGTTTTATTATTTCCTGGTTGTGTAGTCTTTCTATCTTATCTATGTCATAGAGACATTCTTTTATGGTTGTGCCTACTCAGGATTCTTGAATGTCATGTCTTTCCCTGGATTTGAGAAATTTTCTGGTGTAATTTTATCAAACTGATTTTCTGTGACCGGATTTTATTTTCTGTTCTTCCTCTAGATTACTGATTTTCAGGAGTGAACTCTTGATAATGATTTCAGAATTCTTGAGAAAACATGACCCTGCCTACTTTTCAGTTTTGTTGGCTGAATGTAGTATTTTCTCCGTCTTTTCTTTGATTCCTGATATTCCTTATTCAGTTTAGTATAGTGTACCTGTGATGCTTTCCATTATACTTTTTTGTTTTAGTTTTTGAATTTTTCATTTCTAACAGCTATGTTTTGGGTATTTTCATTATGTTTTGTTGTGGTTCAATATCTCAGTATCTCAACTAAAGTTCTCAGTGATGTGCCATTCATGTGCTTGTTTTTCCCTTTCTGAAATAGTTTATTTCCTTGTTAGAAATAGATTTCAGCTGGGCATTGGTGGCACACGCCTTTAATCCTAGTACTTGGGAGGCAGAGAAAGGTGAATCTCAGTGAGTTCAAGGCCAGCCTGGTCTACCAAGTGAGTTCCAGGACAGGCCCCAAAGCTACAGAGAAACCCAATCTCGAAAGAAGAAACAAAAAGTTAGATTTTGATTTCTATATTTTTTGGCATTTTAGCTTATTCACCATCATTGGATTCAGTAATTAAGGAGCCATTATCTTTTAGGGGAGCTAGGCTTCCTTGATTTTCCATGCAGATGCACATTGGTTGGGATGACTATCTCTTCTAGCTTTATTTGAGTCCTCTTTGTGAGTAGCCTTCTCTTAAAGTCTCAGTCCACAGACCCTTCAGAAAAAAAAACAAAACAATATATAACAGTACTTCTTTACTTCGTTACTTATTTTTTAAAATTATTTTTTGAGGGTTTTTTAAATCTAAACATTGTACAGAAGGCATTTTAACTAGTCAAATTAAAAGCAGATGTCTTAATTAAAACACATAAATTATGTGAGCTTAAAAATTTCATACATCTGTGATGAAAATCTATCATTCAGGACTTAATAAGATAGATTTTGAAAGCTTACATATTTGTGTGTTTAGTTAATTGATGACATTTAATTAAACGTCTCTTTAAAAGAACATTTAAATTTATATGCCACAATAATTATCTTGTAATTACATTATCTCCACTTGTGTGTTTGCTAATACTTGTTTAACTTTGGGAAATTTAGGAGTTATAGAAAGATACACAGAAAAGAAATGACAAGTTCTAATAATGAAATTATTACTAATACAAGAGGATAGCTTCACTTGTTAAGATAGTTTCCTACTGTTCTAAAAGTAGCATGCATTTACTATAAAGAATTTGCATTGTTTAGAGATGTACAAAGAGAAAAATGTTATTTTCCTCCAAATGTCAATTACTTCACAAACTCATGCATTGTTCTTGTTGAGGACTAAGTGACCCTTTGGGGTATCAGGTTCATAGACATGTTTATGCTGCTCGAGAGATTATGTGTATTGTTATTATGGGGAAATATAAACTTCTGATTTAAGCTTAATGAATAATATGAAATACAGTTTTAAAAGTTTGTGTGGCTGTTTTTACTCCGAAGGAATAAAGTCTTTTTATAGATAGGAGACAAATTCTATAGCTCAAACTGAGAAAGACTGTGTGATAATTACTTCATTGCTCTGACCAAATACCTGAGAAATTGCAACATAAGGGAGGATTTGTGCTGGTTCGCAGTTCGAAGGCACAGTTCATTATGGTGGGTAAGATATGGAAACAAAACAGCTCTAGCTATGGCAAGAGAAGCATGAAACTTTCCGCTCACATTGCAGCAGGTCATAAAACAGAGTGATTGGGACTTTCTGCCAGCCTGGTCTGTAACCCCCAACTCCTACCCCCAGAGTTGCACCTCCTTTCCCAAAACAAGCTATATCTTCTAAAATTTCTATAACCTCCCAAGGACCAAGTTTTCAAACACATGAGCCTGTGTGGAGGGGGAGTGGTGGAGAGTTCCCATTCAAGCCATAACAGACAACGAGCCTTATATTTCAGCAATGGCTAATTCAATTTGGGTAGATTGGTGTTAAGAACTGGGGAGACCAGTGTTGTTGTGCAGAAATCCCTGCAAGTTTTGAAACAGCCTGTTTGCTCACTGCTCCTAAACATATTCTGCTAAGATTGCTAACTTATTTGAAGCATTTGAAGCAACATGGCCATCTCCTTACTAAGGCTTCTATCTGCCTGGAATGTTGTTTTTTTAAAATTAATTTATTTATTATGTAAGAAGTGTTCTGCCTGCTTGTTTGCCTACAGGCCAGGAAAGGGCACCAGATCTCATTACAGATGGTTGTGAGCCACCATGTGGTTGCTGGGAATTGAACTCAGGACCTCTGGAAGAGCAGCCAGTGCTCTTAACCTCTGAGTCATCTCTCCAGCCCTAGTTATTTGTTTTATTTCTGTGATAAAATACATGAAATGTGTTTAATCAATAAAACATTTATTTTAATCACTATTTGATGGTACAGAACATTATTGTGAGTGAGTTATGACAGAAGGAGCCTGAGATAGCTCACCATATCTCAGTGCTACAGGAGGAATAGGACTGTAGAAGTTGAATGCTCTTTTTGACCTGAGGTTTAGATTTCTCACACTCCATGGTAGAAAACCACATCAAAGAAACACTTTTGTAGATCATACTGGCTTGTGGCTAATGGTATAGGTTGGTCAGTCTCCACTTATCCAAAGGTGATGGGATTCATCCTTGTTACAAATGGTCAGGTCGTAAATCATAGAGTCCTTCATGGCCAGGTTGCCTGGCTAATTCATTTCAGTGTGTACACATTTGTCTGTTCCATTGAGTCATCTCTCTCTGAGATGCTCTCATAGAGTATCCTGGATCTGTTTACTGTGGTTGTTTCTGTTTTTCATGACTGCAGAGTAGCACGGTCTCAATCAACAGACTCCCTTCTCAAATTGCTATGTTGTTAGGGCCCTCCATGGTATGAAGAACAGCCATGTGTTTATTCTTCATGCTGATCTGTCACACTAAAGGGATCACTGTCACACCAAAACTTTTCACCTGTGTGTAAGGCTTGTGATAATCATGTGCATGTTCTTTGTGTAAGATTGTGCCTCTTTCTACTACAGTACTTAATACACTTTCTGAGTGAAGGTTCTGTTTCTCTGCTTCATATGTGGCCCTTGCCTAGAGATAGATATTTACGGCTCTATTTCATAGCCTTTCTATTTCTTCACACTTTTCAGGTTGTCTAATCACCTCTCTTGTGATTTCTGGTGTTCTTCCATTCTTTTTGTGCAGTAGTGTGGCTTCCCAGTTACCCTGAGTCTTCTCCATCTTTACTACACTACAAATGGCGTCTCAGCTGTCATCTCATCCCAGAAGCTCAACATCTCTTGTCTTTAAGACATTTTTCTTTACTAAATAAACATATGCTGAATTAGTTGAAAATTATAGGAATTTAAAGCTCTAAGCAACAATGTTACAGAAAAGGAAGTAAGACCTTGCTCTCATGACATTCGTTTGTGTACTGTATGGTCCCCTAGACATTAAGGGACAGAGAAGCAAAGCAGACAACAGACAATGGTAATGGGTTTATCCCAGAGAATGTGAGGCAGTATTACTAAAACAGAAGAAAGTGTTAAAAATGCATAAAATACAGGCACAGTGGTTGGGAGCATTCTATTGTAGGAAGTGTAGTTCAGTAAGCAAAGTATGAAAAGGTATGCTGAGAATGACTTCTATTATTCCCTCCTGACTCAATAACAAAACCAAACTCCCTCTTTCTCTTTCACCCCCTACAACACACTTGAACTTTTTCTAATTAAATAAATCCATCATCCAGATAGAAACCCTTTTATTAGTTCCAGACTACTAAAGCTGATAACATAAAAGGTTGTCATCAATACAATGGGTTATTTTTATAAAACATGATATTTTTGACTTGAAATGGTGTTTGCATTTGTATTTGTCATGAGCAGATACACACTAACGCAACGACTATGATCCAGCCACATTGCAAGCATTTCTTTTTCTCATATTAATAATCTGAGTATTTTACTCTGTGAATTTTACTTGAGTAAAGTATAAAAAAGAAAGTAAGATGACTCGAGTCAAGAGTCATTACAAGTTAAGGCAAAATCCAGGTCAGGTAAAGGAACTGGACAGTAGGAAAATGTCAAGCATGTGTTTGCCCACAGATTTGAAGTCCACAGCAATGTTGTTTTACAGTTTCTTGTGGTACAATTTTGTTACCCAATGTTGTCATCTTTTAGTGGTTGCTGTAGGAGAGTCTGGAAAACTGCGCATATAGTGAGCACACTGGCATCTGGGGAAGCAATTGCCAGATTTATTACCAGCTGTGTGGAAGTATTCTTATATACCTATGCTTCCTACAAGAAAACTGAAATAACAACTATTTCAAAGGAAAGAATGAACTAAGTGTAAAAATGTCTATACCGCTCTCAAGATGGAGCATACTGAGAGGTGGTACATCATGAATGGAAGCAAATGTCTTCAGATTATGAAGAACAGAAACAGAGACAGTCTTTATCTTCTCTGTGGGATTATGAACAACCCCTAGGTGTGTTTGCTCTTGGTACAAAAAGGAATCCAAATTAGTTAAGGAAGGCAATGTTTTGCCATCTATTGTGGTGATAATTTGTTTGTGATATAACAAATAAAGCATTCCTGAAAATCAGAGTGCAGAGTTAAACCACTAGTTAGCCATTGATGCCAGGCAGTGATGGCACACATCTTTAATACCAGCATGAGAGAGACAGAGGAAGATGGATCTCTGACTTCAAGGTCTGGCGCCCAACATGATGGACTAAATACACTTAAAAACCTGAGAGGGCTTAAAAAGGAGAGAGAGTTTAACACAGCTTTTTGCTGTTTGCTGGGGCATGCTGCAGAGAGATTTCCTGATTCGGCAATAGCAGCAGGAAAAAAAAACACGCCATTTTAAAACCGGGCTTCCTGGGCAAACTCCGGCTATGGAGCATTCCTGGGCTGGGATGTTTGTGTGTCCACTCAGGGTTGGGAGTAAAGTAGCTGAGACCATGCCTGTAGCTCAGCTTTTCCTGCCTGGGTATGCAGTGGGATGGCAATATGGACTCGCTGTGTGTCTGGAACTCCATGCGGCCCAGGGGCAACAAATGGCTCTGAGGCAGGAGTGGCTCTGCCATGCTGAACTGTGCTGATCTCAGGCTGGAACTATCGTAATTATGATAATAACAGCACAGTTAAGGTTTAGACTGGGCAGGAAACAGGTGGTACCATATTACCCCTACATGGCACAACTTAAGTTTTTAAGAAGTGCTTAGCATTTTAAGAAATGCTCCTGGATAGTAAAGAATTACAGATTCACAATAGGACAGATTCAGACGTAAAAGACCTCTAAATGAGTCACACTGTTGAATAAAGGTACGTAGTAGGCTTAAAAGAGAAAAGAAATAAAGAATATAGAGAGATACTTAAAAAATGGCTAAAGTCTTTAAAGAGACAGAGTACAGATAGTCATAGATAAAAAAATAAGCCATGTAAAAATGGAAAATTCACAGAATGTCTGGATTATGTATTTTATTGTGTTTTCTTTAAATTTTTGACTGTAAAGGAGCTAAGTACAAAAGAGAATTTTCATTGTATGGGCTACCAAACTAAACTAGCATATATGTTCTAAAGTTATCTTGACTACAAAATTTGAATCTAAGGATATGATGCTTTGGAAAAGAGGTTTTTCTTTTGTTTTCACAGAAGATGAGAACCTGTGGATTGCTTCCAGACCAATAATATGGTTTCATGGACCCCAGCCTCCAGAAAGGTCACTGTGAACACCTTCAGAAAATTACTGCACTCAACTGGTGACTGGGATGAACCTAGCATACAGGATACACCATAAAAGACCTGATTAACAGTGCCCCCATACAGCAGGAAGAAGTTTGGAGAGAAAAAACTATGCCCATATTCCCAAATATTGTTTATAAATGTTCTTTTACATTTAAAGGGGATATGATATAGATATGAATAATTTGCATTGGTATAAATTTTGATTTATTGATACAAATTTAAGTTCAATTTTGTTATATGTATATATATTTCTGACCTTGATTAAGGTATTGTGATTATGTAGTTCATTTAAAAGTGTAATGTATAATTAGGAAATATAGGTTGTTAATGGATAATCATCAATAATAGTCAAGCTTGTAATCATGTTAGTTAGATTTTCTAGATATATAGAGGTATATTTCAATTAGATAGACATTCTTCATATTTCTCAAAGACTACAGAATATGGCATTTTAAATGTTTCCCTAACTTAGGACTTTTCATGACAATGAGACACATCTGCTCCTGGCAGCACCAATCTCCTTCAAGAGGAAGATGGGCTTTGAAGACGCTCCTTATGGAGTTGGTTAGCCATTTAGGCAAGAAACTGCTCTTGCCTGGACTGTTGCATAAACTGGACACAAAGAACTCATAGAGAGAGGACTGCTGAACTTGCCTAAGGGTGAGATGATCCTTCGAGGTTCCTGTTTCATGAAAGAGTATGCGAGGCATTCTGTATGACACAAAAGAAAGTGACTGAACTGTCTTTGAAATTTCCTGCTTCATGGAAAAGTATGCTGGATACTATGGGCCTGTAGGCTGAAGATGGCTGCCCCAATGGTACAGAAGAACTTTGGGTGACTGTACAGGCAGCGAGAAGTCTCTGTCATTTCTAGAGTTTGGAAGTTGCTTGTTTCTTGTTTACTTAGGTAATATTTTATCCTTCTGGAGTCTTTGGTGGAGTTGAAGAATGGATAGTTATAGTTATAGTTTTCCATTGTTATGATAAAAGATAAAATAGGTCTAAATATGGTAATTGTAGTTCTTGCTTGATAACTGTTTTGTTATATGTAATTTTACTATGTTAAAGTGAAAGCCTTTCTCTTTTGTTTAAACAGAATAAGGGGAAATGGTGTAGGAGGTCCTTCTGCATTTGTGTTGCTTTCATTGGTTAAATAAAGAAACTGCCTTGGCCTTTTGATAGGGCAGGACTTAGTCAGGGAAAAGAGAACAAAATGCTGGGATGAAGACAGAGACAGAGAGCTGGCATGAAGCTGCCAAGTCAGACACGCTGAATCTTTCCTGGTAAGCCACGACCTTGTGGTGATATAAAAATTATTAGAAATGGGTTGAATCAAGATGTGAGAGTTAGCCAATAAGAGGCTAGAACTAATTGGCCAGGCAGTGTTTTAAATGAATACAGTTTCTGTGTAATTATTTCAGGGGTTAAGCTAGCCAGGCTCTGGGAACATGGCCCGTGCCTCTTAATACAAAGGTCACCCTGGGCTACATGAGATTGAATCAGTCTAAAAGAGAAACAGAGCCAAGTGGTAGTGGCTCAAAACTTTAACCCCAGCACTAAGGAGCAGAGACAGAAAGTGATATAGCTGAGTGCAGAGAAGAATATAAGGTAGAAGGAGACAGAAGCTCAAGATTCAGTCTGAGGTCTGAGATGGCATTCAATCTGAGGACTTGTAGAGACAGGATATGAGGTAAGATCTCTAGTGGCTGACAGCTCTGCTTCTCTGATCTTTCAGCTCTCACCCCTAATATCTGACTCTGGGTTTTTATTTAATAAGACTAAATGAAATCATGCTACAATCCATGCCTATGGATGCATATTGGTATCATCTTCAGAACCCACAGTAAGGAATGTTTTTATATTTTACTGTATATTTGTTTTATTAAAATGAATTCTTCAGTGTAATATTCATTGAAAAAATGACCTATAAAATAAAAGACTGTCAAGAATGCTATATAATATCAATTTTCTATAATGTGTTTTCACAATAAAATATATTCCCCCCCATTTGTTTTGGGTTTTGTCTCTTCAGTGCTACTGTACTCCATGTGATGTATTTGGAGATTTAGGATGCTCTCCAGAACTCTCAAGGGGAAAAAGGAATGATCTCCAGTGTGAGTGTATTTCCCCATGTCAAGAAGTTAGAGAGAGGAGACACGGACAAGATAGTGGGACAAAACCTCTTTACTGGCACAGTGACTAGAAGGGCAGGGCTTTTTAGCTGGCAGCAATGGCGGCCTGAATCCAATCCTTGTAGCTGCACAACTTGGTGTGTACTCTTACTCTAGGCTTGTTCTTATGTAAGGGATGAGTCCCTGGAGCTCCCCATTGCAGACCCTGGGAGGGAGGGAGGAAGACTGTGCAAAGAAGAGGGCCTTTGAAATACAGTCATTGTTTTGTGGCTCCATGTCTTTGCCATGGTCACCCACCTTATACTTTTACGAAGCAGATGGCATGCTGGTCTAGAGAACACTTTTTCACTTTTCTTTAATCTCACTTCTTTTAACTTTCCTGCCCTATGTTCTTTGGAAATCAAATTCTACTCCTAGGCAAAGAGGGGTCTTTGTATGCAAAGGGAGTGACCACCTAGAAGTAATCCTTGTCTCCCTGGAGGAAGTCAGCACAGAACATGTTGTTGGTGACCTTCCCAAGTTAGAGGTGCCACAGTCAGCTTGAGACAGCAGGGGGCATCCAGGCACCACAGCATGTCTGGGTTTGTTTACTATGTGGAAATAATCTGATAGAACAAATATGGCTAAGACCAGACTAGGTTGTTGCAACCCAATATTAAACACTGTGGGCAACTACCAGTGTGATTCTCCAAGATACTAAGTGTAGTAAGAGGCTGCTTGTTTGTTCCCAGCTGCTCAGCCCTGAAATAACCACACAAAAACTGTATTAATTAAATTGCTTCTTGGTCCATTAGCTCTAGCTTCTTACTGGATAACACTTACATCTTAATTTAACCCATTTCTATTAATCTATGTATCGCCATGTGGCTGTGGCTACTAGCAATGTTCGGCATCTGTCTCTGGAGGGAGGCTACATGACTTCTCCTGACTCCTTTCTCCCAGCATTCAGTTTAGTTTTCCCCACCTACTTCTATTCTGGCCCGCACAGGCCCAAGGCAGTTCTTTATGTATGTATCCACAGCATTCAGAGGGGAATCACATATCAGTTAAGTCCTAGCAAAGATCTGTGGCTATGAGATCCTAGAATAGGCACTGCTCAACTCCACTCTAGAGGATGCACATTCTGCATCTGTGCCTTTTATATTCTCTGGATCAGCTTACTGTCCATGTAGACATACCTGGAATCCACTGCAAAAGACTGTTTATATTGTGTATGTGAACTGTATCTAAAGGTTAGTGCCCAAAGCTTGACTGCCAGAGACATGTTAGATTCTGTATACACAGAAGTGGAAATCAGATGAAGGATCCTATTCAGCACTGAAGTTCAGGGTCTTTCCTCAGCCAGAGATGAAGCACATGAAGCTGTCAGAGATATTGGGTTCAACCAGGTACTGAGGGTCAGAGAGGAAGAGAGTATGATCACCATGAAACCATCACTTTGTATCTTCCTAATGAAGCCATAGTGGCTAATAGTCATGGAAGCAGCAACAAGTGGCTTTTGCTCTCAAGCACACTGATGTTGTTTTCTCCCTGTCTCACTTAGGTGCTGCTGTTGGGAAGGGAAGGCATAATAGAGGTTTTCTCTCTAGGGCTCAACACAGCACAAGTTTCTTAAACTCCTTACTCGTGTGTGGCTCTGAAGATTGTGGAAGAACCTGTTGCAGTATCAGAGGAGGAGGAGGGCAGTTGGTGGGACATGATTTTGGTTGGAAGTTCATCCTTTTCTTACTCAGAGAAGATAGCCTAAAAGGACAGAGGTGAAGGACTGCAAGTGTAGAGTGCTCTTCAATACACTATAACCAAAGCCCATCATGTATCCAGGGCTTTGGACACAGGAACTATTTGAAGCACTCTATCTTCTGCGTCTCTGTCAACCTCAGACATGAATGTTGACTCATATCTTCACTTTGGAAAGGACTTTGTACCTAAAGCAGTGGTACCAAAAGTGTCATGTCTAGGTCTTCATCAGTATGACTTGGGGCCTTATAAGGAGTTCACTTTTTCCTCCAAACTCCAAAACTGTGGATTCATGATCTGGCACACAAGGCTGTGAACTCCACGTTATAACAAGCCCTCCTCATCTTTCTCACCCACAGTCGCCACTGAGATCCTATAATGGAGATGGTTATTCTCAGCTCTCTATACCGACTAAAACCAACTAGAGAAGAAAACTAAGAATAAGCCAATGTTCAGTTGTGTTCCAGAAATCTATGAGTTAATTTTCCTGCTACAGGACCCAGGAGGTAGTTGCTTTGAATAGTTTTTGCTTGGTTCATAACAAAGTAAAGCATCCTTTCTCTTGTAACTCACTGTGTTTGATAATTTATGTGTTTGTTTGTGATGTGAGAGCCTTCTTTGTATGTGTCAATGTTCATCCAAAATTTATGCACATCAGCGGCTGTCTACAAATTCTCTTTTATAAATATTTCCCCTTTCACCTTGTGACTTCACTACTATCTCAACCTAATGTCATGTTCTAGAGATGTTTCAGACTGTGGGAACTACAGGGAGAGAACCAGCACTGATATCTAGCAGCAGTGAGCTGCAGACAGACAGACAGACAGACACTGGTTATGAGGGTGCCTCCATGGAAGTGGTAGCCAGAGTTCAGAAACAACAGGTAGGGGATAGAGTTCTACTAGTAAGCATATTCTCTGATGATCTTGTTTTCATTTTCAACAGGAAAAGCAACATCAGTGGAGATATGCAAGGGGTAATTCATTAATACGTTGATGGGCATATCCATCAGCTGCTCAAAAGAAACTTCCTGATATATTGTTATTCCCTTCTGAGCACAATTACTGTGAAAAAGCCAGGAGCACAGTCTCCAAAAAGGAACACCAGATTTGAACTTCCGCAGTGGAGATGACTGAAGGACAGCGAAGTATATCCTATGGGGCTCAGACCTCTCCTGAGCTCCAGGTTGTACAGAAGAAATGATCTAAAGACAACCAGTGAGATTCAATCACATCAGTCATCTCACCCACTGCCTGCTTCACTCTAAAATTCATCAGTTGTCTATGCTACAAGAGTATTGGATTTCTAGGCTATCAGTTAATTTTGCCTACTAGAAAAATGTCCTAACTGGGTAGTGTTGGTTCTAGCTTCTCACATCACTGAAATGCCAGAATTCAGAGGGTCAGCTAAGCAAACTTTGGCAGAACAAAAGAGGGCCCAGCAATTGGCTAATATAGCATCAGTTCTTAACTTTTATTGAAACCTGTCAATACTAAAGTTATATGAAAGATTTAAACCCCCATGTAGGTTAGACTGAGGACACATTACATCAGTATTTCCATGGTAAACTACTGGTAAAAGAAGTCTTTCAGCATCGCTAGACACATTTCTGTTACAATAGCTATAGTGAAGGGCACAGAGCTGCTGGATTCAAAGAATAAGATTAAGTAGTGCATTTGATTGATTTTACCTTTGGATTTCCTTTCAGTCTCTGTAATTTTTTACAAATAAATTTTTTTCTTGTTTTTTTTTTCTTTTTCTTTTTGGTCATTTAAACTAATTTAGTGCCTTTGAACTCATTATTTCCAGAGCTAATGTCTTTGAAGGATATATGCTGCTTATCTTTTATGTGCTCTTGTGTTACTTTGTGACAATCTATACATTTTTTTTAGGGGGATAGGCATCTCTCCCAGTTATTTTGATCTTCCTGCTTCATCCTCTCAAGGCCGCAATGGACTACAGGAGATTTAATCAGACTGAAAGAGACAGAGCTCACACTTTTGATCCAGCACTTGAGATCTCACACCTTTAGTCCCAGATTACATAGACTGCATTGTTCCTAGTATTTTTTACATCACAGAAATGTGTTCAGTGAGGCCAGAATGGAGAGACATTCCCAAGCAAATTCATGCAGAACAAATGCAGGCCCAGAAGTTGGCCAATATTATAGTAGTTATTAACTTTGACTGCAACCTGGTAATATTAAAGTCCTCTGGTGTACTTTGAGCCCTGGTGTACAAGACACACTGTAATGATATTTCATTTGTATTTTAATAAATAAAATTTGCCTGAAGATCAGAGATTAAAACAGTCATGCTGCTCAGCCATACAGACCAGACAGTGGTGGCACACACCTTCAATCCCAGTAAACACACTGGTTACATATAGAAGCCATGAGGTGGTAGTGCACACATTTAATTCCAGAACTAGAGATGAATGTAAGCTGGGAGGAGACAGGTCTCAGCTAAGTCTCATTCTGAAGATTCATGGAGGCAGGATTGCCATTTTGGTCTGAGGTAGAGTAAGAGCCAATGGCTGGCTGCTTTGCTTTTCTGCTCTTCAGGTTGAACTTCAGTATCTGTCTCTGGGTTTTAATTATTCATGCTACATTTGGAACCCAACATCTGAGGTATGAATTCACAAAAAAAAATTGCCTGAGACTTTCTTTTTTCCAATACAGGTTTTCTTGGTAGCTTTGCAGCCTGTCCTGGAACTAGCTCTTGCCAACCAGACTGACTTTGAACTCACAGAGATCTGCCTGCCTCTGTCTCCCAAGTGCAGGGATTAAAGACATGGACCACCCCCGACCCCAACTGCCTGAGACTTTTTAACCACCAGCACAGGTCAGAGTTGTATGTGGGGCTCCTGCTGGGGCTGCACATTTGGCTCCAACCCCAGTGGGTCAGGCTTTCTTTTCTCTCTCTCCCCAGTGTAGGTTGTGGGGTTGTGGGTCTGCCTTGAAATCCAGTCAGGCTTTTACTGTTCTATGCAGCAGTAACAAGCCTCACATCTTCATCAACATTATCAGTAGATTTGGTCAGACATTTAGAGATTCATTTTTTAAATTAAGATTTTTTAATGTAATCTTTTCTCATTTTAAACAGTTATCCCCATTGCTACTTCCTCCTCTCCTTCTTTTACACCTTTCCTACCACCCTACCCTCATCCACTCCTCAGAAAGGGTAATGCTTCACATGGGGAGTCAACAAAGTCTGAAATTTCACTTTGAGGCAAGACCAAGGCCCTCCCCTCTATATCTAGGCTGAGCAAGGTATCCCTTCAAAAAGAATGTGCACCTAGATGCCAGTTCAAGCAATAGGGATAAATTCTGGTCCCACTGCCAATGCCCCACACTGTCCAAGTCTCATATTCAGTGGACCTAGTTTGGTTCTATGTATGTTCTCCCATTATCAGTCCAGAGTCAGTGACAATTGGGAGTTCTTAAAGAGGAGTTTTTCCCTACATTAAAAAATGGAAAACACCATTATAATGGAGGGATTTGAGTCTCTGTATGATAATATGATAGACAGTTTAAAAATGAAATGATTAAATGAGCGGATATCTAATTTAGATTAGATTTATGTAATGACAATTTTAAACATTATCAACATTATAATTTTTGTCTTATCACTAAAAAAGTTGATTAATATGAATGCTAAGATATAGACCTTAGAAAAATCTAATAAAACAGATCACAGAGATATTCAAAGCCAGACAGAGGAATTTAATGGAGAACCAATTACAGCATTGCATTATAAGAACAGCCTAAGGTTTTCAGAAAATCAACCTTAATATATCCAGTAACCTTACAGGAATTGCCAAATGGCAGAGGTTATATTACAGCTAACTGGACTCCTGTGCCATTGTTAGATTCAAGGAGATTAAAGGAAGCAATAGTGTCATAAGGTAAACATTCACATTTTGTGAACCAAATGTTCAACTTGTGATCAGTTTGTAATAGAATTATTCCTAATGACTGGATAGATTTGGTTAAAGGTGTTTTAGAACCTGGTCCACAACTGCAATGGAGTACCTGGTTCAGAGAAGAGGCTAAGATTATTGAACAATGGAATAATACTAGAAATAGGGAAATCTCCCAAGATCAAATTCTTGGATAAGGAGACTATGCTACTATAGAAAGGAAGGCTGTGTGTGATGACCATACCCTGGATTTATTCAACACAGAAGCTTTGAATGTTTGGGTCAGATATGGAGAAATAGGAAAGAAAATTGAGTCATTTACTAAAGTTATACAGGGCCCAAAAGAAGCCTTTACAGATTTCTTCAATATTTCCTCGGCAATAAATAGAATGACTGATACCAAATTCAGAAGTCAGACAAGTAATAATTGAATCTCTGGCTTTTGAAATTCCAATTCTTTACACAAAAGGATAATTAGGCCACAAAAGCAAGGTCAACACCTTTGGAGGAAAGGATCTGAGATACAATTAATATTGAATCTCATGAACATAATGATGTATGGATAGGAGAGTTTATTTCCAGAGGTTTGAGGAAAAATAAAAATGCCAAATGCTGTAATTGGGGCAAACAACGTCGCCTTATAAGGATTGTAGACAGGTCATTCCTATAAATATTTTTTTTCTAAAAATAATCCATTCACAACACCCCTCCTTTCTGGATTATGTGGAAAATGTGACAAAGGCAGGCATTGGACTAATTAATGTAGGTCAATGAGGAATTTTCTCATTTTGCTCCTGGAAAGCTCCATAAGGGACCTCTCGCAGGTCCTTATACCAAATCAGGTTCAGTTGTTCTCTGCCACTGTAGAGGAAATTCCTTCTCAGAGCAATTAAAGAACATCATTCCTATTTTAAGAAATCATACTGCTCTGGATAATACAACAGCTACAGAAGAGAGAACAAAAAATTCAGGAGAAACCATAAAGCAAGTATTTTGGCAAACTTCTATAAATGAACAAAGACCAAAATTTAAAAAAAAGATACAGAATTGACTTTATTGCTTATTCAGTTACAAGATACAATCAGGAATAGAAATCATCCCATATACATAACACATATCTTATCCCATATGTGTCTGCCAGGTCTTCTAGCACAAGGTAATGCAGAAATTGATCAATTATTGATTGGAAATGTGCTGAAGGCCTCATAATTTCATGAAAAAGATCATGTCAATAGAAAAGGTTAAAAAAGACTTTCCCATCATGTGGCAACAAGCCAAGGAAATTATAAGAAAATGAATGTGCCATGAATAATAAAAATCCAGAGACAAGTAAAGCAGCCAGTCATTGGCTCTTATCTCTACCTCAGACCAAAATGGCAATCCTGCCTCCATGAATCTTCAGAATGAGACTGAACTAAGAGACCTGTCTCTCCCAGCTTACATTCCTCTCGAGTGCTGGGATTAAATGTGTGCACTACCACCTCGTGGCTTTTATATGTAACTAGTATGTCTACTGGGATTGAAGGTGTGTGCCACCACTGCCTGGTCTGTATGGATACCGGTATGGCTGTTTTACTCTCTGATCTTCAGGCAAATTTTATTTATTAAAATACAAATAAAATACCACTACAACACACCAGAAACTTTCCTCAGAATTACTACAGTTGAGACTTTGGTAAATTAGTTTAAAAATGTCTTTAGGCACATTTTCCTTAACACAATCTATGGAGAAGCTATTTCAGTGGAAGATGTGCTTGGAACTTCATTTTGTGGAACCTCTCTTTGGGCTGCATTCTAGCCTTAGTGATCACAGCCAATCTGATAAAGTATATTGGAGCCTGTGGACTCATGGAAATGAGAGAAAGGTGAAGACCAAGTGATTAGAAATGTTAGAAGTAGGATAACAAAAGGCAAATTTGATTACTGGAGAGACAGTAGGTGAGCTGACTGTGATGGAAGATGGAGTCCATGTATTCCAGTTAAGTGGAAAGACAGGGCCAGACAGTATGGAACTCACCATCAGCTATTGTAATAGCCAGGATCAGGAATGCACTCATGGCGATTGAAAGGGATGACCATTGAAGGGTGATCTGTCTTTATAACCATGTGGAGTGAGAAGGCTGCTTGCTGAAGTGTGGGTAGGTTGTCATTATTTCTTACTGAGCAAACACAGTTTTTTTTATTTTATTTTTTTTCCATACATTGTTTTGTTTTATTTTTTCCATTCAAGAACATAATTAAAGAAATAAAATTCTTTTTCCTTTCTTCCCCTTCTCCCGGTCCCCTCCCACTACCCCCCAACCCCTCCTCCCTCCCCCTTCTTCCTTGAAAGAGGGCATGGTGCCCTGCCCTGTTGGAAGTCCAAGGCCCACCCCCATCCCTCCTGGCCTAGGAAGGAGTGCATTCAAAAAGACTCGGTTCTCAAAAAGTTAATACAGGCAGAAGAGATAGGTCCTGGTGTCATTGTTTGTGGGTTCTCCATCTGCTAACTTTCGCCAGCACATTCACAGAGTCTGGTTTGATCATATGCTCATTCAGTCCCAGTCCAGGTGGATTGGTGTGCTCCCATTAGTTCAGGCACACTATCTCAGTAGGTGGACCAGCCCCTCACGGTCCTAACTTCCTAACTCATCGCAAACACAGTTTTTCCCCTTCCTACGTTCTTACATCACCTCTGCTCTTGGTGAAAGTTGGAGCTCTTCAGGTATGAAGGAAAATCTTATTCTCAGGAAAGAGAGGAAAAAAACAGCTGATTTTTTAGGGTAGAGATAATGAATTTAATTAATTAAATATCTCAAAATATCTAATTGATGAATCTCAGAAACTAAGTTCTAATTTTAGTTTCTTCCTTTTTCCCCCCAAAGGATTCTCAATCATACCACAAGGACATGTGCTCAACTATATTCAGAACAATATTTTTTGTAATAGCCTGAACCTGGAAACAACTTTGATGCTCCTCAAGCAAAGAATGGATAAAGGAAATGTACATTTGCACAATGGAGTACTACAAAGCGGAAAAAAATAATGACATCCTGAAATTTGTAGGCAAATGAATGGATCTAAAAAACATCATATTAAATGAGGTAACCCAGATCCAGAAATACAAATATAGTACGCATTCACTCATTAGTTGCTTTTAGACATAAGGCAAAGAAAAACCAGCCTACAGTTCACAACCCTAGAAAATTTAGACAATAATGAGGACCCTAAGAGAGACATACATGGATCTACATAGGAAGGTGAAAAAGACAAGATCTTCTGAGTAAATTGGGAGTATGATGGGCATGGGAGAGAGCAGAACATGAGAGAGGAAGAATAAAGGGAAGCATATAAAATGTATAGCTCAATAAATACAATAATAAAAAAGAAATAGCTGATTCTTAAAAGGATGATGAAATAGAAAACAGTGATAGTTAATTTCTCTATGCTGTTCTGCTGTAGTAGACTAAATTCATGGGTGTGAGAAAAGAAAGACTTTATGGGATCCTCAGAAATACTTTCGTGAGTGAAGGTTGGCTTTAGGAAGTTTGAAGAACATCTAATTCTGGTAGATAGTGGATTTCTGTGAAACCCTCCACACCCAGAAGAGTCTATGAGTGGTTTCTAAACTTCTTTTTTTAAAACCTGATCAATCCACTTAATAGGAAGTAGAACTTTAAGGGACACAGAACATATGGCAGAATTGGTAAAGAACACAAAGACAGAAACAGGTAACACTGAGAATAATCAAAAGAGTCTATAGACCTGACACTACTCCATGCAACAGAGACTTGTCTCATTTTGACATATGAAGAAGCTATACCACACAAGGCTCATTTTCCAAGAGCAGATGGGGGCTCATGGCTAATCATGGATGTCAACTTGACTTCATGTGTTGTTGACTAAAACAATATCTATGTGACAGTCTATGCCAATGAGAAATTTTCTTTTTTTTCCATTCAAAAAAATTTACATTTCCTCCCCTTCTCCCAGTCCCCTCCCACTCCCCCTTCTCCCTCCCCCTGCTTACTTAAAAGAGGGCATGGTGTCCTGCCCGGTGGGAAGTCCAAGGACCTCCCCCCTCCATCCCGGCCTAGGAAGGTGAGCATCCAAATAGACTAGATTCCCAAAAAGATAATACATGCAGAAGAGATAGGTCTTAGTGTCATTGTTGATGGCTTCTCAGTCTGCCCCCATTGGCAGCCACATTTAGAGAGTCCAGTTTGATCATATGCTCGTTCAGTCCTGGTCCAGCTGGATTTGGTGAGCTCCCATTACATTAGCCACACTGTCTCAGTGGGTGGTCCAGCCCCTCACGGTCCTAACTTCCTTGCTCATCTTCTACAACCTTCTGCTCTTCGACTGGACCTTGGGAGCTCAATCCATTGCTCTGATGTGAATGTGGGTCTCTGTCTCTATCTCCATCATTCGGATGAAATTTCTATGGTGGTGATCAAGATATTCATCAGTGTGACTATGGACAATGCTAGTTCTGGCACCCTCTCCTCTGCTGCCCAAGGACCTAGCTAGGGACATCCCTGTGGACACCTGGGATCCCCTCTAGAGCCAAGTATCTTGCCAGTCCTAAAATGAATCCTTTAATGTAGATATCTTATTCCCTTCTCCAATATCCACCTTTCCTCCATCTCCAACCTCTCACTCCCCCAAGCTCTCCTCAGTCCTTCCCTTCTCCCTTCTCCTTCCCCCTC